>OZ005740.1:187281240-187367258 GCA_963930735.1 Dioctria linearis
ACACCCGAAAATCGAATAAAATTAAGAAAATAAATTTCTCGTGTTCAAGTGATATTTCAATCGCTTATAAGCACTTTTATAAGAAATTAAACTCATTCCGACTTTAATTTCAAAACGTTATTTTTAACTGAATCCTGTATATGGGCAAGAGAGGCGGAGCATGGTAAACACTATCTTTACTTTATTCTTCCTGCGGTGATAGCATCTGCAGCCAACATAAAAACATAAATGGCATACGAAAACGTGGAGTAAGCGATATTTTATGTTGGTAGTAGATAAGCTATGCGGGTTCTGGCGCACTTTTTAGCCTCCAGGATTTCGCCACAGATGGTGCCACCGTCGCTAGGTGGTTTGAGCCCGTGCTATATATAGGCGTGTCTTGGTTGTATTGGTTCGTGTCTTGGATACACCATTGCACCTTGGATGCACCATGTGTTGCGCCTAAATGTAGGCTTTTGGTTTCATTGAGTCTCGACTGCGCCCTAGCGGGATTAATCGGTACTATCGGGATGTGTCATTTGGTCTTGACTGCGCCCTAGCGGCATTAGCAGGTACTATCAGTTCTATGTTCGCTAGAGAGTAGACGTGTATTTTCATCGGCTCCCGGTTTTCTTCAGTTTTGATTTCAAGTAATATTTCCTCGCAGTTTTACTGGTTGTAGATCGCCCGGGAAGAGTTCTCTTTCACAATCGTGTCGATTTATTTAGGCGGTTTTTAAACTGAAGAATTATTTTCAATAATTTCCTAAATTCCTAAATTCAATTGAAATATTGTGTCGCTTAACGAGTGATCGTAAAACGGTGCCTTGCTTTGATATTTGTGAGTCGCTCCCGCTATTTAGTTACTTGGAGAGTATTTTTGGATTCTTTTTTGGCTCTGTGAAATGCTCTTAAGTTTTTGGTTTCTCAGTATGACAGGCAGGAACAATAAAAAAGAGAAAACTCCATCTACGTCTAACTCAGATGATACCAACCAAGTTTTAACGAGAAGCCTAACCAAATTATTAGCTGATGACCTTGGATCTCCTGACTCTGTCATGGAGAAATTATTGGAATCCATGGAATCTCGTCTCTTAGGCAAGATCAATAGCCTCATGCAACAAACTGAATCCCGCATTACATCTAAAATTGAAACTGCAATTAGTGCAATCAACAACAAAATTGCAGCCTACGATGAGTCGTTGTCTAGACTCCAACAAGATAACAACATGCTAAAGTCCCAGATAAATAACATTCTGCAGACTCAGCGTCTGAGCGACGCAATTGTTAGTGGAATACCTCGCCTGCATAATGAGAGTGCACTCAGTGTGATCAAGAATATCGCCGCTGTGATCGAGCACCCTTTGTCTTCATATACAGAAGCTTTCCGCATCAAACCTAAGTCTCCTGGCACTTATACTCCAATAATTGTTCGCTTTTCCTGCATCGCTGAGCAGAAGCTGTTTATATCTGCCTTCCGAAGGAGAAAAGGTATAAAACTCTCCGATTTATTTGGTTTCTCGTCAGCAAGCCCAGTCTATATAAATGAAAGCCTAACTTCGCATAATAATTCTCTTCTTGGGGAAGCACTAAAACTACGCAAGTTGGGGAAGTTATTTTCAGCTAGAACGAGGAATGGTATTCTCTATGGCAAGAAGAATAAAGATGACATTGAAATAAAAGTTGTTAGCCAAGAGGAGTTGGGAGCGCTCGTATCGTGACGTATTATTGCTGATAATCATTACCATATGATTTTCTACGCCAAGGGAGCTGATAAATATGTGCTGAAAAGTCGTTTGTCAAATTTTATTTTTTGTTTTTTACAATTCATGAACTTGAAACTGTGCAAATTTTTGTTTTTTGTTTCTATTTTTAGTTTATTTGAACTTCCAATAATTTTTTTGAATTTTTTTGATTTTCTCTGGATTTAGACTTCTGTTAAGATATTAGTTATTTTTCAAGCTATTTTTTATACAATATTTACATCTTATACTTTCAACATGTATATTACTTCTTTTCTTATGTTTGAAATATGCATACTTAAAATTATTTTATGGTTGCGTTATGCACCTTATTTAGGTGATGCGGTCTTCCTGTTTGTGCTGAGTGTAGGTCTCCTTCTGTTGGGTGACATATATCTATGAGTTGTGGTTTGTTGGCTTCGAGCAATGTGAAATCTATGCTGAACCTGTTTTGCAACCAATCTGAAGGTTTGAATATCTGCCATCTTAATGCGCGTAGTATACGCGGTAAAATTGATGAGCTCAGAGGAGTTTTTCGTTGTCCTAAGTTGCATGCTATTTTGGTTAGTGAATCCTGGCTGCGAGATGATATCCCGTCATCGCATATTTCTCTGGATGGATTTCAGATCTACCGTAATGATCGCAGTGGGAGATCTGGTGGAGGAGTTGCAATATATGTCAGGCAGGATCTCAAATGCAAGGTTATTTTTTCTAGCTCTTCTGGAGACACAGTTGAGTTTTTATGTGTAGAAATTGACACTGGTGCCGAAAAATGTATTTTGTGTGCTGTTTATTGCCCTCCTAGTTCATTTAGCGTCGATGCCTCACATGTGTTTTTTAATACCGTCGCGTCACTCAGTCAACGTTATTGTAATGTCATTATTGCTGGTGATTTCAATGTCAATATTTTAAAAGTTTGTGCTCATACTGATCTTTTCTTGTCTGAGATACAGTTCGCGCATTTAAATGTAGTGAATTCGTCACCAACGTATTTTAATACTACTAACCCGTCTCTTTTGGATCTTTTTTTAATTAGCAACCCTCGTTTAGTGCTCTTCTTTAATCAATTATGTCTCAGCATTTTGGACCACGATATTATTTTCATGTCTTGTGATGTAAAACTCCATTTAAATGTTATTCCAAAATATACTTATTTTAGAAACTTTAATAGAATAGATTTGAATTCTCTATTAATTGACTGTGAGTCGATATCGTGGAACCATGTATACGGACTATTTTCTGTAGATGACCAAATAAAATTTATCAGTGACTCAATAGCATATTTACATGATAAACATGTTCCTTTACTTAAGAAGGTTATTAAACCGAAATCCTGTCCATGGTTTTCACAAGAAATTCAGTCAATGATCACCGAGAGAGAATATCTTTTTTTTCGTTATCGCAGACTTAAGACTAGTGATAGTCGCAAAGCATACACTACGTTACGAAATAAAATAATTTTAAAAATTCGTAATGTTAAGCGAGCATACTACAAGAATAAGTTTGATCTGGGTGTACCGACTAAAACTCTATGGCACAATCTTCGTAGCGCCAACGTTTATGGCAAAGACAAATCTGAAAATCACATCAATCCGAATGAACTTAATTCATATTTTGTTGAAAGCCCTCTACCGCCTGGTCACATAATAGCACCTGAAATCTCGGCTCTAGCTCCAGAGTTTTCCCCTGGATTCTGTTTTCGTGGGGTTGATTACACCGAAGTATATAATGCCATTTATTCCATTAAATCGGAGGCTGTTGGCTCTGATAGTATGTCACCAAAATTTATCAAATTAATTGCTCCGTGCATTATCAGTCCAGATCTTTTTAACACTTGTATTACTAAGTCCATATTTCCCAGTGTATGGAAAATTGCTAACGTGGTCCCAATACCTAAAAAACCTACCGTTGTATCCCCCTCCGACTTCAGACCTATTAGCTTGTTGTGTTTCCTTTCGAAGGTATTTGAAAAACTTTTATGTTATCAAATCCAGAAGCATTTACGTGAAAATGAACTTTTGAGCAATCTCCAGTCAGGCTTTCGGCCTGGATATAGCTGTGAAACGGCTCTCCTAAAAGAGTCTTCTGATATTCGCACTTCACTCGACAGGCGAGAAGTAGCTATATTGTTGCTTCTGGACTTTTCTAAAGCATTCGATAGTGTTTGTCACAACAAGCTTCTGAAAAAACTATCCAGATATTATAATTTCTCTTATAGTGCTGTTAACTTAATGAAGAGTTTTCTTACACAGAGAGCTCAAAAGGTAATTCTTGACAATGGTAACCATTCTGACCTCCTTTATCTCACCAGTGGAGTTCCACAGGGATCTATTCTAGGTCCACTGTGTTTCAGTCCGTACATTAACGACTTACCTTCGGTGATCCGTGATGCTAATATACACATGTATGCAGATGATGTGCAAATTTATCTTTCTCGTCCTATCGGACTCATCGAAGACTGTATGGCCCGCGTTAATGATGATGTGAGTGAAATATGTAAATGGGCTTTAAATAACAATCTCAATTTAACCCAGCCAAGTCTCAGTGCATTGCTTTCTCTCATGGTCCACTAGACACTTTGTCATTACCACATATCAAAATAAATGGCATCACTATCCCATATGAATCCAGAATCCGTAGCTTGGGCGTTATTTTAAATTCTACCATGAAATGTTGCGACCATGTCGATTTAACTCTATCTAAAATCTACTCCACCTTGCGTCGTCTTTGGCTCTCTGCTAGAATTCTTTCTCCCAAAATGCGTTGCCATCTAGTCAAATCGCTGATCTTGCCATATTTTAGTCAAGGTTGTCTTGTATTTCCTAAGCTTGATTCTCGGTGCTTTAGAAAATTGAATGTAGCACTTAATGACTGTATTAGGTTTATCTTTGGACTACGAAGGTACGATCACATATCTCATCTTAGTTTTTCGTTGCTAGGGTGCTCGCTGTAGACTTACTTTGAGCGACGAATTTTAATGTTTCTGTACAAATTAGCTTTTTCTACGCAGCCTTCTTATTTGTGCAATATGATTCAGCCTTTAAATACAAGTAGGGAATATAAATTTCGACTGCCCAAATTTTACACCACTGTGTTTGAAGGATCTTACATTGTTCAGGCCATTCGAATCTTTAACGCTTTGCCCAATAGTCTGCAGAGGGCGGGCTAGTTCGGCGCATTCAGGAGACTGCTTATTTCTTACCAGACTCACTTCACTTAGTCAATATTGTAGATTTGATTTTTGATTTTATGTATGCATATTCACCTTTTTACGTATCTCATAGATCTATTTAATTTTAATTTTCTTACTTTTCTTGTCAACATTTTCTCTTTCTGTTTCAAATAATGGATCAAATATCTATGTTAATTTCTAGAAGACACTTGTTATACTCGGGATCACATACTATGCTTTTTATTTTTAGTCTTAGTTCTTAGATTAACTAGGTTTTTTAAGTGTCCAAATGTTTCTCCTATTACATTAATACTTACTATAAGATTGTAAATCTTGAAGTGTTTTTTACATCTTAATAAATAATAATAATACTACCAGCATACTCCCGTACTACGGTTTTCTTAAATAGATATGTGTTGCGCCTAAAAGCAGGCTTTTGGTTTCATTGAGTCTCGACTGCACCCTAGCGGGATTAATCGGTACTACCGGGATGTATCATTTGATCTTGACTGCACCCTTGGTTTGTGCCTTGGATACACCATTGTGTCTTGGATGCACCACTGTGTCTTGGGTGCACCATTGAGTCTTGGATGTTGGGGATACGAGATCACTTTGGGGATACGAGATCACTTTCAGCACTCTCCAGCATAGGGAAATAGCATAGGATTTCGATTTTGTTGCTGGAGTTCGCTTATTTTTCATCTCGAATTTTGGGGATACGAGATCATTTTGGGGATACGAGATCACTTTCAGCACTCTCCAGCATAGGGAAATAGCATAGGATTTCGATCTTGTTGCCGGAGTTCGCTTATTTTTCATCTCGGACTCGTAGCCTCTAAGTTGACATTAAGTTTTTCATCTCGAGTTTTGGGGATACGACATCATTTTGGGGATACGAGATCACTCTTAGCACTCTCCAGCATAGGAAAATAGCATAGGTCTTTGATTTTGTTTCTGGAGCTCGCTCATTTTTCATCTCAGAGATCGTAGCTATAAATATTTCTCAAGTGGTGGGAATCTGTATTGGTGGAGGTTGCTGGTCAAGTTTTATCTGGTCTTGGAGGCTACAATTTGACCTTGAGGTGCCCCCTCCTGTGTCTGGGTGCTGGGGGTTGGCTGAGAGCTTTAGTGGCAATATATAATACTATGACTAGGACTGCCTGAGGTGTCTTGGACTGGGCTATGTTACCTGTACCAAGGCTTGGGTAGAATGTGTATTAAGTAATGATGTGAAATACCCTAACCGAATTTATATCGGGGCTGTATACTTGTCAGCTTGAGTTTGGTTTTAGTTGTTTACTTTAGTATGAGTGCCTGTGGTATGTGGCTAAGGAAACGTTATCTAAGGCGTGGGTGGATGTGTGCAGCTGTGTATTTATGCAGATAATAAATGTGAAATTCCCTCAGAAAATTAGTGTAATAAGTATTAATACTAATTCATATTTTTGTTCATGTCAATAGTATTAGTACTAGGGGTAAAATTTTCATCAGAAATCCTCTACGCGAGATATGAGCGATCTTACCTTCTCAGGTGTAATTAATATTAGTAGCTGAAAAACAAAAAACAAGAACAACAACTGTAATCGAAGTTGTGGATTAAAGATTTGATGATCTTAATCTGTAGGTGTCTTTTATAAACATTGCGCCATGATATATCTAAAAATAGATCAGGCAAAGCTGATTGGAGCGAATGTTGCTAGGTATGTTCACTTAGATAAGTAATGGAAATTAGTAAATGCCTAATTTTGCTCTTCAGGTGGAATGCTTCTAATTTGATTCCTTGCATAAACAAATAATGTAAACAAATTCGCACAGCAGCCGAGTAAAGTAAACAAATTGAGCGATTTATATTTTTTAATGTAAGATTCCCAATTACTTTAGCTGAAAACAACAACTGATATTAATCTGTAGGATATGATGTCTTGGATGAGTAGTGGAAGTTATAATTGAAAATTTCTTTTGCTGAAAAAAACAACAACAACAACTATAACGTCAGTTGTGGTCTGTAGGTGTCTTTTATATGATCATGTTATGATATTCGATGTGTAAAAATAAATGACGGCTGCTTGGAATGGTACGACACATGAAATCATTAGAAGTAATGGAAATTAAAGCATTAGAAAAGGTGGCCAGGCGGCTGGTAATTTGATATCTTGCGTAAACAAATACGTCCGAGTAAAGCAGACAAATTGAGCGATTAATGTCTTTTTTTTTGTATCTAGGAGTTTGTATTGAAAAGTCTTACATTTTATGACGAATTGTTTTTTATTATCAATAAAATTTCTCAATCAGTGTGTGTACGAGTGTCAGGTGTTGTACGAGTATCAGGAAGGTCGGAAAAAGTTGATAATGCTTCAAGTTCAATAGTGAAGACCTCGATGTTGAGAGTGGGTATTTGGAATGATATAATTCTAGTAGGATATGGAAGTATTATTTATTCATCTTTAAATCTTACCATGAAAGTAGGTTGGGAGTTGATTAAATTAAAAGTTTTAATGAAAGAAGGTTGAGTTATTATATTAATATAGTATAATATGTTGCCTTAGATGAGTACTTGAGAGCTGTGAGTAATATGTGGAATATGTTGTAGATGAGTAGTGAAAGTTGAAAATATAAGATTTCCAATTTCTCTACTGAAAAACAACAACAACTGTAAATAATATATACCAAATCAATTTTTCACACAATATTTATCCACATCAAATTCATTATCTATTTTTATATCTTAAGTTATAAACTTTTTTCTCTATATTTATTAAGTCTAGTCAAAATAAGTGGTTTGAGCAGCCACATCTGAAAAAAACACATATTATGATTAAGAAAGCTTCATGATATATACCAAAAGGATACCAATGGATTACATAAGGAAAGTAGGCTCACTTAATCTGTAAACAACAAATTTGATTGAAAGTGACACCCGATGTCAGTAATAATCATTTCTGCTTCAATTAACACTCTTAAGCGACTTGTGCCACAGAAAATATATTAAGTATAGTCTAAAATATGCATTGTAAATAAAAATTGTATTATGTTTAAAATGCCATTTATTGAAATAATTTGTTTTAATTACATTATAGCTTAAGTCTAAATTTTTTTTTCTTTAGTTCAGGAAAGCCAAGATTTCATAGATATAGACTGATCCTTATAATGCATATTCCTTAGGCCTTTACACCAACATGACTTTAGAAGATTCCTTGTGCACCATTTTCACAAATAACATCTCTCCGTCTTTACTTTTTGCGATCTTTGTTGGAATATCCTGATTTTTCGAGCTGTTGGTAGGGGACAGTCGACTCGTTTTTGGATGAAAAGCTTTCTTCCTTATTTTTAGAGAGCATCGATTTCATAGATGTAGACTGAGCCTTATATGAATATTCTTTACGACTTTCATCCGTAGGCTTTAGAAGGATTGTAGTATCCTTAGAACTCATGTTCAAATTATTACGTAATTAGCTTGCCAACAGCGGTCTGTTTAGGTAAAGAGCAAAACATCAACTGAAAAACAAGTTATGAAACTATTATTTATATGTATTTGACACGTGGTCTTGGAGGCAGCGATTTGTCCTTGATCTCTGACGTCACCTTTACCTTTGAAACCAAAAGTGTCTGCTCTTGGGTAACCTTCTAAAACCAGCAGTGTCGAGACTTAGAGGCTACAATTTGACCATGATTCAGCTTCGATAAGAATATGGTAATTTTATCTTCGGAGTATTGGTGTGGTGGGCCTAATATTTCTTACTATTAATGAAAGTGAATAAACAAGACTTTTCAATAAATCACTTGGCTGATGAGTATTGCAAGTTGTATGGAAGATTATAATTAACTGTGAGTAAACAGTAAAGAAGAAGATTTCTGGTAACTGTATGTTCCATACATAATCTGACAGGCGGAAGAAAATTTTACAAGAATCTGGTAACTGCATTTCCTTATAAACCTTATATAAACCGTACATAAACCTTATATAAATTCATATGTTCTAGATGAAATCACATTCTATAATATCTGAAAATAGATAGCAGCAAAATGAAAGGCTATACAAATTTGGTGGCAGTTTGTTCTATACAAAATCTAATAATCAGAAGAAGATTTTATAAGAATCCGGTAACATGTTCAGTTCACAATTTAAAAAGTAGAAGAAAATTGTATAAGAATGTGGTAATAGTATGTTCGGTACAAAATCTAACAAGCGGAAGAAAATTTTATAAGAATCTGGTAAGGATCCGGTAACAGTATGTTCCATACAAAATCTAACAGGCAAAGATAATTTTATTAGAATCTGGTAACAGTATGTTCAAAACAAAATGATGTGTAAGCCTTATATAAATCCACATGTTCTATATAAAAAATCGGGATATAAATTTCTGTTAGAAAAAGTTAGTTAGAGTATATAGCGATTTTAAAAATTAATGTCTCCAAAACGAAGCCGAGAACCAATTTCTCCAATCTGTTCTAGATGAAAGCATATTCTATAATATCTAAAAATAGATAGTGGCAAACAAAATTTTATAAGAATTTGGTAACAGTATATTCTATCTAAAATCTACCAGGCAGGAGGCAATTTTATAAGAATCTGTTATGTTCTATACAAAATCTAAAAAGGGAAAAGAAAATTGCATGAGAATTTGGTTAGTGTTCTCCCGAATGTTGGACTGTTAAGATGGATATTGAGGAGTTTTTAAGAGAATATAATAACATCTTACTTGATGAGCATAAGAAACAAAACCAAGAATGCTATAACTTTTTAAAATTATATGAAAATATTGAAAAAGTTGACTCAAAATTTGGTGAGCACTATATAAGCTGCCCTTGGTCAAGTGATGATTCAACGGATGGACCAGATACATGTGAATATTGTGGTGTTGCTAGATGCCTAAAAGAAGTTGTGAGGCTATATAAATTCTATCAAACATTGACACAAAGTAATTGCGAGGCATGCCTTAAGAATTGCGATTTAGCTTAGCACTAGAAATTCTCATTTTGTATACTTGGAGAGCTCATAAAGGATCATGAAAACTTACGCTGTAGGCAGATGTTGATTTCAACGGCAGATTCATCAAACAGAGGAAATTTTGATTACATACAGCTCTATACGATAAGATTATAAGAATTAATACTTTTTAATTTTTAATAAATGATATTTTATATATGGCCTTCTTTTTATTCAACTTCTCACAGAGCTGTTTGAAAAGCTGTTAAGCTGTTATCAGACCTGCTTGAAAAGCTGTTAAGCTGTTATCAGAGCTGTTTAAAAGCTGTTAAGCTGTTATCAGAGCTGTTTAAAAAGCTGTATAGCTGTTATCAGAGCTAATATCAGAGCTGTTAAGCTGTTATCAGAGCTGTTAAGCTGTTTTCAGAGCTGTTAAGCTGTTATCAGAGCTGTTTGAAAAGCTGTTAAGCTGTTATCAGAGCTGTTTGAAAAGCTGTTAAGCTGTTATCAGACCTGTTTGAAAAGCTGTTAAGCTGTTATCAGAGCTGTTTAAAGGCTGTTAGGCTGTTATCAGAGCTGTTTAAAAAGCTGTTAAGCTGTTATCAGAGCTGTTAAGCTGTTATCAGAGCTGTTTGAAAAGCTGTTAAGCTGTTATCAGAGCTGTTTGGAAAGCCGTTAAGCTGTTATCAGAGCTGTTTTAAAAGCTGTTAAGCTGCTATCAGACCTGTTTAAAAGCTGTTTATCTGTTATCAAATTTGTTTTGAAAAGCTGTATAGAGTCCCCTGTGACGTAGTTGATTAAGGTTGTAGCCGCCAAGGTCAAGGACAAAATACCCTTCCGGTTTCAAAGGTGATGCCAGAGACCAAGATCAAGCCCACATGTCAACGTATTTTCTCACGCTCACGCTCAACCTAGCATTCTGGGTAAAAGACTCAATCGCCTGATTAAGAGCCCTCTGTAGTAGACAAATACGAGTATTATTAAAGAATACCTTCAGGAGCTCTGGACTTAGCAGGGAAATTGAATAAAAAGAATAACATATATAAAATATCATTATTGATTTATTATAAATTAAAAAAAATATTAACATTTAATTCTTAGTGTATCATTCTATTGTTGGGCTTCCTGATTTCAATATATCTATAACTATAACATATTCTTTATTTTCCAATAATGTATATCTTAGACTTAAGACTTGGACAATTATACAATTAAAACACATTACTTCAATAAATGGAATTATAACTATATGTAATACATTTTTTTATTTACAATACACTAGACTTAGATCATATGTTTTATGAATTAATCATATGTTATATGAATTAAGTAATGTTTCCCAATGGTAGAGTATTCGTTGTGCTATTAACATTTAATTCTATGGTTGGGTTTCCTTAATTCAATATTAATTTTTTCTTTCTCACATTCAGAAATATGTGATGCTAATTCTTTAGCAGAATAAAAATAGAACAAATATCTATCGCATATATACAATCTAGCCTTATGTTTTGAAGTTTGTTTCCATGCAAGCCGTGAAAGATTTTTAATCCAGCAGAAATGAAACCTGTTATTACTTTCATCATAATCATCATCATCCTGCTCATAATTATTTTGTATCATTAATAGATTCACATGTCGCTTCATCTTGTGTTTCGTTGGTCTAACTAGAACAGTGGTGAAGGAACGCTCTTTCTTTAGGATGAATACGTTTATTGATATATCGTTCTGGTCCTCAAATTGTTTAATCTGTTCAAGCGTCATAGGAAATGTTATTCCAGTTAAATTTAGCATAGTCGAATAATGTGGATATGATGATGTCCTGGAGGAGTTAATATTTCCAGGGCATAGTGCTGATGTCACGGCCCAAGTGAAGCATGCTTTATCAATATTTTTTACATTAATGCAAGCTTGCTTTAAAGCAATCTCCTTTGGTAGAGGTATGTACGAAGATCCTCGGTGCTGTTCAAATTTGTTGATATGTACTGCTAAATATATAATGGAGTCCAATGTCCAGCCGCTATCTTTTTCTCGAAACTCATCCAGCTGAGTGAGTATTGAATCCAAAATGTTAACTTTATACCACTCATTTAAATTATCGTCTACCTTGACTGGAGCAGTTCTTGCTTGTAAATATTTAATATCTTTTATAACTTCATTGTCACCGATATCCTTAGCAAAATCAGCACACAACTTTGTATTAACTTTAATATTGAGATGGCGTTTTAAAATATTCTTAATACGTCGTACAAATAAATCACCAGCATCCTGTATAAATAGCTTAGGATCTGTATGGTTTATATTTACAATAATTTCAGCTCTAATTCTGTCTGTGAATACTAATTTTATTTCCTCCCACTTTACAAAATCACTTTTTCTTACACGCTGAGCACTTTCTCCACCTCGACTGGTGGCATTCAATAACAATCTCGGCGATTTAGTCTGTCCAATACAGCTCTCCATATGCCGTTTTGTACCACTCTTTTTACTAGAAAAACTTTCATTTATTAGCGCGGTTGACATTTTTTATTTGACCTATCGCTGAGGCTCACCAAAATTGACTGATGCCTCCTATTACTTCCGCCTTCTTTCACCAAAGCCTTAAACTGAACCCACTCTCAACCTAATGCTTTCATGTTTTTTTTTTACCACCCCAATAACCTTCATGTGGTCTATTTTTAGATATTGAATTTCATAACATGCTGCAATGATCACGAATTCCACTGCTCGTGCTCAAAACAAGTATTAACATGTTCTTAACATCGATTCAACATTTTTATGAATTTCAACTATATTTAAATCTTGGTAAGGTAGTCGTGAAACTATTTTGCTTCAATCAAATAAGGACATATACCACCAATCTAGTGCATAACATACATCGATTCAATCTCCATATCACCCATGAAAGTTTTTCTTTTACACTACACAACATTACATTAATTCATCTCAGTGTTACATACATACATATCCACAGCTAGGAAGTATATGACCAAGTCCTGAGTGAGATGTTCACTAAAGCTTCCTAATGTGTTAGAACAAGACAGATGATAAGAAATATCATGGGATTTTGCTGCCGAACTCTCATAGCCTAACACAGACATTTGCTCTGGATCGCTTTTTGGATGTGAAATACAGAGAGAAAAGTTTATAACTTAAGATATAAAAATAGATAATGAATTTGATGTGGATAAATATTGTGTGAAAAATTGATTTGGTATATATTATTTACAGTTGTTGTTGTTTTTCAGTAGAGAAATTGGAAATCTTATATTTTCAACTTTCACTACTCATCTACAACATATTCCACATATTACTCACAGCTCTCAAGTACTCATCTAAGGCAACATATTATACTATATTAATATAATAACTCAACCTTCTTTCATTAAAACTTTTAATTTAATCAACTCCCAACCTACTTTCATGGTAAGATTTAAAGATGAATAAATAATACTTCCATATCCTACTAGAATTATATCATTCCAAATACCCACTCTCAACATCGAGGTCTTCACTATTGAACTTGAAGCATTATCAACTTTTTTCCGACCTTCCTGATACTCGTACAACACCATTTCGAGGAGATAAATACCAAATACCATACATCAAATCTTTTAACTTAATACATAACTTACAGTACCTACTCTAAACCCCCTACTACGATCTTCACTAGTGTCAGGCTAGGCTAACAAGATACTCTAGAAAGATTACGTGTGGCAACACTGGTCATGCCATTACACCTTATCACCAAAAATTTGATGAGAAGTCTTTTACTGTACCCATACAACTTTCACTAATCATCTAAGCAAACATATCATACTATATTAGTATCACCTCACATTGATATCATAGGTCATCAAAGTTTTAAATTTAACCCACCCAAAAAGAAATTTTATTGAAAATAAAAAAACAATTTTTTCATAAAACCTAAGACTTTGCAATACACACATCCCTACATCGAAAATTTTCTGATAAGACTTTAATTTCCATTACTTCATGTTTCTTAACATGCCAAGCAGCCGTGATCTATTTTTAGATATCGAATATCATAGCATGATCACTCTTGTTTATAAAAGATTTTTAATCCACAACTTACGTTATAGTTGTTGTTGTTGCTTTTTTCAGCAAAAGAAATTTTTCAATTATAAGTTCCACTACTCATCTAAGACATCATATCCTATAGATTAATATCAGTTGTTGTTGTTGTTGTTTTCAGCTAAAGAAATTGGGAATCTTACATTAAAAAACATAAATCACTCAATTTGTTTACTTTACTCGGCTGCTGTGCGAATTTGTTTACATTATTCGACTGTGATCACAGCTCCCAAACAACTTCCATTACTCATCTAAGACAAGATATCATACTACATTGATATCCTAACACCACCTTCTTTCATCAAAACATTTAATTAAACCCACTCTCAACCTAATGGTAAGAAAATAATGTGATCACTTCAATAGTATGAAGATAAAATTATCATATTCTTATCAGCTTCATGTGAACTATGATATCGGGGTCAATCAAATCTCATAACAGCGTGACTGATTAAGAAATTTTATTGATAATAAAAAACAATTCGTCATAAAATGTAAGACTTTTCAATACAAACTCCTAGATACAAAAAAAAAAGACATTAATCGCTCAATTTGTCTGCTTTACTCGGACGTATTTGTTTACGCAAGATATCAAATTACCAGCCGCCTGGCCACCTTTTCTAATGCTTTAATTTCCATTACTTCTAATGATTTCATGTGTCGTACCATCCCAAGCAGCCGTCATTTATTTTTACACATCGAATATCATAACATGATCATATAAAAGACACCTACAGACCACAACTGACGTTATAGTTGTTGTTGTTGTTTTTTTCAGCAAAAGAAATTTTCAATTATAACTTCCACTACTCATCCAAGACATCATATCCTACAGATTAATATCAGTTGTTGTTTTCAGCTAAAGTAATTGGGAATCTTGCATTAAAAAATACAAATCGCTCAATTTGTTTACTTTACTCGGCTGCTGTGCGAATTTGTTTACATTATTCGAGCGCGAATTGGTTTACTTTACTGGACTGTGCGAATTTGTTTATGCAAGGAATCAAATTAGAAGCATTCCACCTGAAGAGCAAAATTAGGCATTTACTAATTTCCATTACTTATCTAAGTGAACATACCTACCAACCAACAGTTGTTGTTGTTGTTTTTTGTTTTTCAGCTACTAATATTAATTACACCTGAGAAGGTAAGATCGCTCATATCTCACGTAGAGGATTTCTGATGAAAATTTTACCCCTAGTACTAATACTATTGACATGAACAAAAATATGAATTAGTATTAATACTTATTACACTAATTTTCTAAGGGAATTTCACATTTATTATCTGCATAAATACACAGCTGCACACATCCACCCACGCCTTAGATAACGTTTCCTTAGCCACATACCACAGGCACTCATACTAAAGTAAACAACTAAAACCAAACTCAAGCTGACAAGTATACAGCCCCGATATAAATTCGGTTAGGGTATTTCACATCATTACTTAATACACATTCTACCCAAGCCTTGGTACAGGTAACATAGCCCAGTCCAAGACACCTCAGGCAGTCCTAGTCATAGTATTATATATTGCCACTAAGGCTCTCAGCCAACCCCCAGCACCCAGACACAGGAGGGGGCACCTCAAAGTCAAATTGTAGCCTCCAAGACCAGATAAAACTTAACCAGCAACCTCCACCAATACAGATTCCCACCACTTGAGAAATATTAATAGCTACGACCTCTGAGATGAAAAATAAGCGAGCTCCAGAAACAAAATCAAAGACCTATGCTATTTTCCTATGCTGGAGAGTGCTAAGAGTGATCTCGTATCCCCAAAGTGATCTCGTATCCCCAAAACTAGAGATGAAAAACTTAATGTCAACTTAGAGGCTACGAGTCCGAGATGAAAAATAAGCGAACTCCAGCAACAAGATCGAAATCCTATGTTAATTCCCTATGCTGGAGAGTGCTGAAAGTGATCTCGTATCCCCAAAATGATCTCGTATCCCCAAAATTCGAGATGAAAAATAAGCGAACTCCAGCAACAAAATCGAAATCCTATGCTATTTCCCTATGCTGGAGAGTGCTGAAAGTGCAGTGATCTCGTATCCCCAAAATGATCTCGTATCCCTAAAATTCGAGATGAAAAATAAGCGAACTCCAGCAACAAAATCGAAATCCTATGCTATTACCCTATGATGGAGAGTGCTGAAAGTGATCTCGTATCCCCAAAGTGATCTCGTATCCCCAAAACTCGAGATGAAAAACTTAATGTCAACTTAGAGGCTACGAGTCCGAGATGAAAAATAAGCGAACTCCAGAAACAAAATCGAAATCCTATGTTAATTCCCTATGCTGGAGAGTGCTGAAAGTGATCTCGTATCCCCAAAATTCGAGATGAAAAATAAGCGAACTCCAGCAACAAAATCGAAATCCTATGCTATTTCCCTATGCTGGAGAGTGCTGAAAGTGATCTCGTATCCCCAAAGTGATCTCGTATACCCAACATCCAAGACTCAATGGTGCACCCAAGACACAGTGGTGCATCCAAGGCACAATGGTGTATCCAAGGCACAAAACAAGGGTGCAGTCAAGATCAAATGATACATCCCGGTAGTACCGATTAATCCCGCTAGGGTGCAGTCGAGACTCAATGAAACCAAAAGCCTACATTTAGGCGCAACACATATCTATTTAAGGAAACCGTAGTACGGGAGCATGCTGGTAGTACTTGCTAATGCCGCTAGGGCGCATTCAAGACCAAATGACACATCCCGATAGTACCGATTAATCCCGCTAGGGCGCAGTCGAGACTCAATGAAACCAAAAGCCTACATTTAGGCGCAACACATATCTATTTAAGAAAACCGTAGTACGGGAGCATGCTGTTAGTACCGGCTAATGCCGCTAGGGTGCAGTCAAGATCAAATGACATACCCCAGTAGTACCGGTTAATCCGCTAGGGCGCAGTCGAGACCAAAACCAATACAACCAAGACACAAACCTGCATTTAGTATGGGCTCAAACCACCTAGCGACGGTGGTGCCATCTGTGGCGAAATCCTGGAGGCTTAAAAAAGTGCGCCAGAACCCGCATAGCTTATCTACTGTTGGTAGCTCCAACTCTGCTATAGCTCGAAAGAGAAAACTATGAAACTCGTGCCACTCTTTCCTATAAGGAAATTACAATACGTTCAGTCCATTGTTATAAGTCAGTGGTGTTACCATATAAAAATTAAGGTTTTTTACGTATACCATCAGTCCTAGATGTTTTCATTGTACTGAAAAGTTCTTCAAAATATGAAATTGGTCATAATCTAGAAATATATGCGAAAGAATTCCTGTATACCTACTTACATACACAATCATTTTCCCAATTCTTCTACCTTAGATGAAATCACATAGGGTATTCTAAGTTTGTACTTCCGTTCGTATCGCATAGAAATAAAGCGTCAATTACAATTACCACTGTCGACTGCGACTTGATTTTAAGTTTGAATTCGACGCTGAGATGAATTTTGTAATTAAATTAAAGCTTCAAACTGCTTGAACAAACCAGAAGTCCCGACTTCTGTGATTGAACTGAAGTTGACCGCAGCCAACACCACCTTTGCAATTTGAGCAAAGCTTTGTTTCAGTCGCCGTCGCAGTCGAAGTCGAAGTTGCAATTGTATCTTACCATATGCTTTCCCGACTGATCAGTCGTAATTGTAATTCAGGCCTAATGATGACAGAGCAAAATGGATTGAACATTCAAGCATAATTGATATTTGTATGTTCGTCCGCCCGTTTGTCCATATGTCCGTTTATCGGATATCGATAACTTGAGAATGCGTGTACTTCGAGAGTTGAAATTTTGCACACTGGCTTTTAAAAAAAAAACAAAAAGTAAATTTAAGTTCGAAAATGGAATAAATCGGGTATCTCTTTCATGGGGCTTTCTTCAAAAATTTAGTTTTTCGCTATATATTTGAGAATATTTGAGAATGCATCTACGTAGTGAGCTGAAATTTTGAATACGATTTTTTTTATAGGCATAGGTAGTTCACTTAGAGCGCTGAAAGTTAGCAGACGGTCTTTTTCATAAAAATAGTAAATGAAATCACAATGGGCCAACTCTAATCAATATTACTTTCAGTTATAAAAGTGGACTTGGTTCACTTTAGCAATAAACCCGTCATATATAAAAAAAAACAAGAAAAAACCTTGCACTGTGAACTCGAACCATGCCCTCCCTACTCGAGGACTTTGACCTACTGCCCGACTGACTGAGCCAAACTTCCTCTTAATTTGGGCTATAAATGTATATTTAAACCAAATTGTGTTCGATATCACAGCTATATTAGGACGCTTAAAAATTAATCGTGATTGTTTCAAACCCCTTACAAAATGCTTGATTTCGCAAATCTTGGCTGGACTTGTCGATCTCAAATGCTTGTAGAATTTGAAGGAAGTAACCGAATTGGCTCAAATAAATTTTAAACGATAAAACAGGAATGTCAAAAGCCACTTCTTGAAATAGAGGGTGCAGTTGCTTTCCGTGGGCGCCAGCAGAGGCGTCTAATGGACATTACCTTTCCAGGACATTTTAATTATTTTTGATAGGAAAATAATATCTGGGAATGCTAAAATTCGGTATAGGCGATTCTTTTATGATTATAATTGTAGAAAAAAATAAAAAATTGGAATAACTGTTATTTCATGGAACGAAATTTCCAAATCACCGTTCAGGGCGGAAATTTGGTGCTCATGAATTTCTGATTACACCACGTTCGTCGTAGAAGTTTACAAATAAATATACTCAAAAAATCAGAAAAAATCACAATAACAGAAAATCAAAAAATTTCTGAAATAAGTGAATAATTGTAGGAGATACACGTGCTTAAACTGTACGCGTAGTACACATAATGCCTTTCCCCGCCTTCTTTTCCACTAAATTATATGGTGGGGGTAAGATGTTTTTGCATATTCACAATGTACTCGCCAAGACCTTTCGAATTAGTGGTCATTCGCTAAGATTGGATGAAAAATAGGAAATTGATGCTTTACCACTTTTCATACATACATACCTACATGCACCAAGGAATTCTCTAATCAGATTGGGACTTAAAAATTGTGAATTTCGATATCTCCTGAACGATAAGAGATAATGGCTTCAAATAAATTTTAAGAGTTAAAGAACTTATATAGCTATAATGCTCTTCTGCATTGGAAGTCCCTACAGTTCAAGGGGACGATAGGAGGCGAAGACTGAAAAATACCGTTTTTTGGTCCTAAATCACCCGAAAAATTTGGGAGGGGTAAATTTTTGATATTTCTGTAATCTACTCATTGAGACCTTTCGAATGAGCCCATACATGTTGGGATATGTTCGAAAAATGAAATCGTGATTTTCTGAGATTTTTTGATGGGCAAACCCTACAAAAGCTCGATTTTGCCAATCTTGGCTGGACTTGTCGATCTCAAATGCTTGTAGAATTTGAAGGAAGTAACCGAATTGGCTCAAATGAATTTTAAACCATGAAGCAATAATTTCAAAGGCCATTTCTTGAAATAGACGGTCCAGTCGCTTTCTGTGGGCGCCCCAGGAGGGGTCTAATGGACACTACCTTTCCAGGACATTTCAAATTTTTTTAATAGGAAAATAAAATCTGAGAATTCTGTAATTGAGTGTAGACAATCCTTTTACGATCCTCTTTGAAGAAAAACATTAAAAATTGGAATAACTGTTATTTCATATAACGAAATTTCCAAATAAATTTTCAGGACCCAAATTTGTGGCTCGAAATTTTCAAATTTCGTAACGTATGTGGGAGGAGTTTGAAGGTATGCCCAAAAAATCACAAAATAATCATAATAAGCCAAAATCAAAAAATTTCTAAAATAAGTAAATAATTGTAGGAACCACACTCGGTTAAATTGTGTGTGTAGTACAAATAACCTCCCCCCCCCTCCTCATTTTCACTACATTATATGGTGGGGTAAATTTTTTTATATATTCTCAACGTACTCGCCAACACCTTTGCAATGTGTATAATTATGCCCAGATTGGATGAAAACATAAGAAATTGATATATCACCACTACATACATAATGTATGGAACGTACACCAAGGAATTCCCTAATTAGATTGGAACTTAAATACTTCGAAATTCGATATCTCCTGAATGATAAGAGGTAATGACTTCAAATAAATTTTAGAAATTAAAGGACATATGTAGCTATACTGACCTTCTGCATTGGAAGTCTCTGTAGTTCAAGGGGGCGCCGGTAGGAAGCGCAGACTGCAAAAAGTAACGGTTTTTGGGCCAAAATCACCCGAAAAATTGAGGAAGGGTGGAAATTTCTGTTATTTCTGTAATCTACTCATCGAAATCTTTCCAATGAGTCCTCACATGTGGCGGTAGGCTCGAAAAATAAAATCGTGATATTTTGATGGGCACCCTTACAAAATGCTCGATTTTCCCAATCTGGGCTGGACTTGTCGATCTCAAATGCTTGTAGAATTTGAAGGAAGTAACCGCGAATTGGCTCAAATAAATTTTAAACCATGAAGCAGGAATGTCAAAGGCCATTTCTTGAAATAGACGGTCCAGTCGCTTTTTGTGGGCGCCACCAGGAGGCGTCTAATGGACAATACCTTTCCAGGACATTTTAGATTTTTTAAATTGGAAAATAAAATGTGAGAATGCTGGAATTCGGTATAGGCAATTCTTTTATGATCACAATTATAGAAAAAATAAAAAATTGGAATAACTGCTATTTCATGGAACGAAATTTCCAAATCAATTTTCAGGACGGAGATATCGGGCCCACATTTTCAGATTTTGTCACGTATGGCGGAGGAGTTTGAAAATATGCCCAAAAAATCAGAAAAAAATCGTAATAAAAATTAAGCTAAAAAACTTTGCATATTAATTAAAAAATGACGGGATTTTTAATTAATTCCTTAATAAGAGAATGGAAATTAAATGACATAATGAAAAATATGTATGACAATATTTTAAACCGTTAGTTGGACAGAATTAAAAAAAAATGCAATAAATTAGGGCGAGTAGTATACTACTTATAAATTTATAACGGGATTTATACGATTGCTATAAGTCCCGTTAAAATTAAAACATTTCAATCGTACGTAAAATTCCCCATATACATAAATGAGAAACCAATCTAATTAGAAACTAATTTAGCGAACCATGCAACCTTATTTGGTTAGTTATTCATAAACGACTTTGAATAATGACTTGCAGTTTGTTTGTAGATGAAAGCTAACGAATTAGAGATAACATTAAGGGAAAAAAAGTGGCTTAGTTGTTGCAGGATATAAAAAAAAGATGACGCTGAATGTAATGTAATGACCGATGAAACATAGTATCATACAAAACTCATCGGCGAATCAGTAATTAGACTCGTATGGAGGTTTAGTAAAAAGATTTATTTGAAGGACAAATAGGGGTTGTAATTAGCTACCCCTGTTCATCCCTTCTTGATAATTTCATTACTAAAAAAATGATTTGAACATTTTTTGTTTTTGTTTCTACCCCCGCCACCAAGGTGGATGCAACCCTTAAATTTATACCCCCCGTAATGCCACATACCCTAGGTATATTTTGAAAAAGGAATGGTTGAAATTGAGCCAACACTTACAGAGAACGATCGAGTTTGGTGTGTGAAGAAATTTTGAAATTTTTTGAAATGAGCTGTAAAATGCTAAATTTGGTCGTCTTCCACCACAAATGAGATCCTATAAAAATTAAATTTTAAATATAAACGGTGAAAGATGTTTGTAGTATGAAATCGCATCTACATTTTGTCCCATAGAGTTAAATCTAATTAGTTTTCCCATCGGGCTAATAGTTTAGGAGTAAAATTAATAAGAGTAGAACAACCGCCATTTACGGCAATTTTTGTCGTGTTTTGCAGATGAAAATATGTAAAAATTTACAATTTAACTTTACGGAATAACGGTGCTTCGGAGGAATATTTTTGTAAAGATAAAAAAGTTTCATAATCAGAGAACGATGCCTATGATTGCAAAAAAAAAGAAAAAATAACTCATATGTAGTAATGGGGTATGTGGGACCCAGATGAGGAAAAACTTTTAACTTAGGGAGTAAAAGCTCAGTGCGAAAATGTCTCATATCACAAATGAAGACCTTCTAATAGATAGAGAATTTGGTTACTTTTAATGTGAATATAAAAATTTTTCTCTACGGGCATGCGTTATGATGTAGGGTCCGACAAAGTGAAAAAGTGGTTTTCAGGTAAAATGTAAAAGGGTGTAAAAAATACACTACGAAGTACTTCGGATTGAAAATTGGAAAACTCCATTCGATAGAGCTCGGCGGGGGCTTTAATTAGACACACTACATTCCATATTTAGGGCTTGCGGGGTGGGGGTAACAACCCCCCACCACAAAATCCCCCACTCGAAATTTTTTGTGATAGCTTTAATCCCCTTATCGAACTAAAGACGAATCTGAAGTTAGTTTTTTAATCCGTTGCTCCCTCACCCATTCAGAGCTGGTTTTAGTTAAGATTCAAAGGATGAACTTCCCTTGTTCACCGTTTTCACAAAACTACCCCGATTTTGATTAGACATAGCTACTTACAACCACGAAGGTGTTTCCTTTCGATAATGATTTGGTTTATTTCATTCTTTTGGGTGGCTTCGGCGAAAAAACTAACCAACTGACTAATCCCAGATTTTTGGGGTGTGAAAAAACAGCGGGTAGATGTAAATTGAATACCCTGTTAAATCAACCCAGTACCACCCCTAAGCGATATGAGTGCATAAATCGATAGTCCTCGAAGGGAACTTTCATTTCGCATACTCGAAATTTACCTCGGACACCCCCCTCCCACGCTGCACCGCCTAACATTTTACGTTACGTTTTACATCTCCCCACCCACAAGGAAGTGTGAGGGCGTGAAATTTCAGGTTCGTAAATTTTGAGCTGTCCTCTTTCCAACGATACCCCACTTGACCCAGTTGAGTTGTAATCGGCCGGACAAATGACCCTAAAGTTTTTCGAAAATCATCAATTTTATATGAAATTTTTTCGAAATTCGAAGAAAAGATAATATCATGCCATGGTAAATTATAAAGTCAATGTACATAAAAAATTTCATCCCCCTATGAAAAGAAATACCGAATCTACCAGCGATTTAAAAAAACGCTATTGCCTAACCTTCTGCCCTTTTCTGGGCGTTTCTAAAATATTATATTTCTAAATTTTTGATATTTTATAGCCACGCCCATAGGATTTCCAACAAATCTTAAAATATCCCGCTAGTTCCTCAGGAAGTTGAGATATAAGAGAAAATCTGAAATGATGAAAAACTGCGTGAGATTCCAAATCTATTTCGAATTTCGAATATTTTCGAAAACCAAAAGATAGAGGATCAAAACGTCTATAAGGTGTATAAATTTCATCCCCCTACTCCTTAAATTACTCGAGTTAGAATTAATATCGAAAATGCCCCCCACCCTATTTTCCTCTCCACCCAAAAGTCCAAATGAACTGAAATTTAAAAAAATGAATTCAGAATATGATTAGCTTTCAAAAAAGTGCTATAATTAAAAATTCGTACGATTCAAATAAAAGTTATTCAAATTCGAAAATGTCCAACTTTAACCATCATAAAAGGTATTTTGAAATTCGAATTTCATACCCAAATATAGAATGGCGAAAAATTCAGTATATACTTTATCGATATGTGAAATGTGATAAAAATCCGATAGTAATTATAAAAGTTTTAGTACCAAAGGCTTGTTCATGTTTTTCACTCATCACGTTTTACTTTTCTACAGCGATTTAAAATAAAACGCTATTGTCTCACCTTCCGCCCTTTTCTGGGCGTTTCGAAAATACCGTTTTTCTAAATTTTTGATATTTTATAGCCACGCCCATAGGCTTTCCAACAAATCTTAAAACATCTCGCTAGACCCTCAGGAAGTTGAGAAATAAGAGAAAATCTGAAATGATGAAAAACTGCGTGAATTTCGAAATCTATTTCGAATTTCGAATATTTTCGAAACAAAAGATAGAGGATCAATAAGGTGTATAAATTTCATCCTGTCTCACCACTCTCTCTCTTGCTCAGACTGAGGAGGTGGCTGACTGGCTGGGCCAGGCACGACTAGACTCTGTGGAGACGGGGCAGGTATTTCAATCCACCAGAAAACGAAGGGATGGGCGCCACGCAGTTTTTCTCACCAGGAAGGCAAAACCGCGAAACCTGTACTACAGCTAACAAGCCTAAGCGAGCTAACAAGCTCCGAAATACAAGACAAGAAATGAAGAAACGTTGCGTATCGAATTATATTAACTTTAATATAAAGTAATATAGGTTAGCATCTAGATACAATATAATAGATATAATAGAATGTACTTGGTCGTAAAATTCAAAAAGGGTGGTTCATCCACGAGTCTGACCACGAGTAGGATGGCTTAGTGTCTAGCTATAGGACAATATATACGTAATATAATTGAATATACCACAAAATTCAAGTAATACGGTTTAATATCTAGCTATAGGATAATATATACATAATATAAGTTCATGCACCACAAAATTCAAGTAATCCGGTTTAATATCTAGCTATAGGATAATATATACGTAATATAATTGAATGTACCACAAAATTCAATAGCTATAGGATACTATATACATAATATAATTGAATGTACCACAGAATTCAATAGCTATAGGATAATATATACATAATATAATTTAATGTACCACAAAATTCAAGAAATACGGCTTAATATCTAGCTATAGGATATTATATACATAATATAAGTTCATGTACCACAAAATTCAAGTAATACGGTTTATCTGTCACGGCAATCGGCATGGGTAAACTTCACCCTGTCCGAGAACATTCGCACTTTGTAACTGGAATTTTTAGGACTTCGGCCCATAAGCCCAAGATCCGTAGCTAGGAGATATTGTTATCGTATGATTTATGTCTCTATCTCTACTATGGTTTGAACGAATAAGCGCAAAAGCTACTCTTATAGCTCATAAAAATGGTACGATCCTCGTAAATCTATCCGAAACAAACGGATTAGCTAAGTCCCGTACGAATACGGAGATAAAAATGTGACTCCTAGATGTATGTATATATATATATGCATATAAAAAAAGGTTGCGGTATTCACGCCAACCCCGTTAACCTCACGACAGTTAAGTAGATGTACCTGGTAAATCACCCTTCAACCAGCGTGCCACCACCAGGCGCTTGATACAATCGACTTGCACCAAATAGATATATATATTCCCGCGAAAACGAGAGGCACAATAAACTACAATAAAATATAATATAGGCAGTAAATATGAAAAACTACTTAACTTGCACAGTTTTTCCACCTGGCACCGCAATCTCCTCGTAGGACTTCCACAATGGGGCCAGCAAGCATGGAGACTCCCCAGACTTTCTCAACAGGTGGGGGCTCTTTTTCCGTTTTCTTACAAGCGTCCTCGGCCACGGGTCGCGGGCTTCTGCTCCAACTCGTAGGATGACTTGCAGCGTTTTTCTTTCTTCTTTTGTTTTTAGCCTGCCCAGCGAACATCCATGGTCCGCACACTACTTTTCATATCTTAGCCTCAGCCACCAAAAAAAATCGGGATCCCAAAAACTTTTATTTTTAACTTCGTCTATCACCATCTCCCGCAAAAAATCTTCTTCTTTCTTCCTTCTCTCCACTGCCTCCCCAACTGTCCTACTCACTTTGGGCTAGGTCACATAAGGTGCCCTGCCGTTGCTTGGACCTTGGCGCCGTGGAAAGAGATATGCGCGTCGCGTCGTTGCAATCCGCTAAGGCGGATGTCAAGTGTTTTACAGTTTACGGTGTTTGGTGGTGTCACGCTACGAGAAATCATGATTTAAAACTTACAAGGTAAGTAAGATAATAATTAACTGCTCTACATATATATATATATATACATATTTAACTCTATGCAATAGGTATCGTATACAAATATATTAAATACTTTATATTAAATATATCTATATATATCTACATATAAATTGTTCGTTTAGCCAGTTTCAATGCCCAACTTACCGCCAGTGAGTCACGCTTTGCCTCTCTAACAATTTACGTCCAACTAGAAATTAAACGAGACTTGCCAATGGCAAGGTGATAGATGTCAACCGAACAATTTACTTTTATCACGTTCACTCGAAGCCAACCGAATAGCTTAAGCGACCCAAAACGCTGCCACTATAATTCACCCTCAAAGTGCCGATGTATCTGTTGCAGCGTGCTACTACTTTTCAGAGATGAGAAAGTGACGGGTACTGCAGTATGTACGCCCGGCCAAGGAGAAGTTTCTGGCGCGGCTCATTCCTCATATATTCATTTGTCGATGACAACTGTCAAGTGTGTGATGGCCGGTTGTGCAACTTTGTGTATTTTTCGCGTATTCGTTAAATTAGTTAAGTTAGACTTTTACAAACAAATTTATGCTATTGCCGGGGTACAGTACGCGCCCGTGAAATCGATATACGTGAAGCTATTAGTGTTAGAGTTATGTCTATCCATGCTGAATGCCGTGGTACATTATAGGTAAACTTGTAATTAATTATGCATGAAAAGCTTGTTGTTGTTTTATGCCGCTGCCGTGCTTTGGGTGCTCTCCCGCCAGGCTGCTATCCTCTCGGTCAGTGGCCGCTTAAAACTCCGTCCCCCGCGGGTCTTGCTAGATCCAGTTATAGCCTGAAATAGCAATAAAAGCAGCAGAAATATCATCGGGATAAGCTGGGACAATCACAAACATTCACGACAGTCAGATAAGTTTATTATTTATTTCGACCCTAATTGCCTTTCTTTGTTTAAATTCTTTTTACCTTTTGCAGGTACCGCAATTCTGTTTGGCCCTAGCTCGATGCCTACTAGGACGGGTGTCCGACAGGGCTCTATTTTATTGACCGTGGCGATGGGTACCTCAACTATAAAAGAAAATGTGATTTGACTTGCTTCTATTGAGGAATTGATATGAATCTCTGCAGTGGATTGGTCTTGATTCACTGAAAGGGAAAAGATTTTCCTCCTGCTGGGAAGGTAATATATGGATACTGAAAATCCAAAATTTTGCTGTTAGATTATTTCCTGTGATTGATGCACTGTTTACAAAGGCGGCATCATATCTAAATTTTAAAGTGGATTTCTAGTGTGCAGATATTGAACACTTTCGGATATACTTGTTTGGGATAGATAGGGTGATAGATGTGATGATTAATACACCAGACAAGTGCTATTTTCTTCTGATATCGTGAAATATGGGTGTGAATAGTGTATTTGGTAGAATTATTTTCTAGTAGAATCATAGAAATGCTCATGTGGGCCTGTGGATGGTTTTTTTTCCACTGTTGAGAAAATCGGTCCGTAACAATCCCCCTACTCCTTAAATTACTCGAGTTAGAGTTAATATCGAAAATACCACCCCCCCCCCTATTTTCCTCCCCACCCAAAAGTCCAAATGAACTGAACTTGAAAAAATGAGTTCAGAATATAATTGGCTTTCAAAAAAGTGCTATAATTAAAAAATCGTACGATTCAAATAAAAGTTATTCAAATTCGAAAATGTCCAACTTTAACCATCATAAAAGGTATTTTCGAATTCGACTTTCGTACCCAAAGATAGAATGTAGAAAATCTCAATATATATTTTATCGATATATGAAATTTGATAAAAATCCGACAGTAATTATAAAAGTTTTAGTACCAAAGACTTTTTCATGTTTTTCACTTATCACGTTTTACTTTATATATAATTACCATTATAGTAAGTTATAATATATCAACACTATTTTTTAATACATACATTAATCGATTATTATTACATGGACAATTATTATTTATTATTATTATTCCGGGGGATGCAGACAGGACTCCCGTCTCTCATCCTGCCACCGCGACCTAGGAGATCTTTTGTGACATTACCCCTAAACGCCCTAGGGCGCCCATTCGAACTTAAGGTCTTTAATAAAACCTATAATGTCCTTGGGGCCATTTTAACAACATCCTCAGGCAGTGGAAATGCCTTTCCTAGATGTCTTAGCCTTATGCGGCATAGGGCTTCACAATCACACAGGATATGCTCAGCAGTTTCATCGTCTTCCATACAGAATCGACAGGTCTCATCATCGACCTTACCCATCTTCTTGAGATGATATCTAAGAGGGCAATGCCCAGTAAGTAGGCCCGTTATGAGCCTTAGTTCCTTTCTGCTGAGTGTGAGGAGTTCTTTTGTCCTCTGTTGCGAATACTTTATAAATTTGTTCGCTTGTCTCAGCCCCGGGGTGTTTTCCCAGTATTCCTTTTTAGTTCTCTCCTCCCAAAGCCTGATCTGAGCCAGGAGGTGACTCTTTGGGTGTCCAAAGGCAGGCTCCGGGCCAATAAACGGAGATTTGGCTCCTTCCTTTGCAAGGCGGTCTGCAATCTCATTCCCCTTAATACCTTCATGTCCTGGTACCCATATTAGTGTCACCCTATTTGTCTCAGCCAGTTGCTTCAAGACAGTAAGACAGTCCCAAACCAGCTTAGACTCAAACGTAAACGAGTTTAACGCTTTAAGTGCTGCTTGGCTATCTGATATTATGTATATTTTTGCTCCACGCATATTCTTATGGATTATCTCGCGAGGGCAGAGTTCTATTGCGTGTATTTCTGCCTGAAAAATGGTTGGTGAGGCCCCCAGTGCCTTTGCGAGATGGCACCTTGGCCCATATATGCCCACGCCTGCTTTACCTTCCATTTTGGACCCATCCTTTTTCAAAGGGTAGGTCCCCAGTATGCCACTGTTGACGGTCCCCCAAGATCACCTTCAATGGCGTTTCAAAGTTATGGCATTTTTGCATAGCATCTGAAATTGGGTTAGTCATCGGGTCCTCTACGAATTCCTGGAGGACTCACAGGTGGCCAGCCAAATTGTTTGTGGTTTGGAGATTTGCCCTTTGCAGTCTTATTGCACTATGTATGGCCTGCCCGCTCACATGCAAATGTAAGGGTAGCAGGTCCAACATAGCCTCTAAGGCTGTGGTTGAGCAGGTACGCATGGCACCTGTTACTCCGAGACATGCAAGCCGTTGTAGTTTTTCCAAACTAGCTTGAGCCGTCTTTTGTTCTGTTTTTGGCCACCAAACGAGTGAAGCGAATGTGACCATGGGTCTTATAATAGATGTATATGACCACAGAGTCATTTTTGGTTTTAGACCCCAAGTTTTTCCAAAAAGCCTGCGGCATGGCCATGTTGCCACTGTAGCTTTATCTAGTATTCTTTTTAAGTGAGAGTTCCAGGTTAGTCTATTATCTAAGGTAATACCCAGATATTTCACCTCCTTTGAGAATTCCACTGTTGTTCCCTCAAGAGATGGTGCTTTCAAACAAAGCTTCCTTTTTCTTGTGAATGGAACAACTATTGTCTTGCCAGGGTTGGCTCGAAGTCCCATTGTTTGGCACCAGTTGCAGACTATGTTTAGGGCATTCTGCAATAGTTCAGAGATTATCTGATCATATTTGCCCCTAATTGTAATAACCAGGTCATCTGCATATCCCTGATTTTCAAAGCCGGAGTTGGTTAGCTTCTGTAGAAGATCATCTATAACCAGTGACCATAGCAGAGGGGACAGAACCCCACCTTGGGGACATCCCTTAGCAGCCACTACTGTTATAGAGTCCTCCCCCAGGTTAGCTGGGATTCTCCGGCTTTCAAGCATAACTTTTATCCATTTTATCAAGGAAGGTTCGATTCCTTTATTGGTAGCTGCGTTCTCAATGGCTTCAAAGGAGGTATTATCAAATGCTCCTTCGATGTCTAGGAATGCACATAGGGGTGTCTCTTTATCCTCTACCGCCTGTTCTAGTCTTAGAACAAGACTATGTAGGGCAGTTGTAGTAGACTTCCCTACTTGGTAAGCATGTTGGTTTGGGTGCAGCGGTGATCGCTTAAGTGCACCGCTCCTAATATAATTGTCTAGCACTTTCTCCATTGTTTTGAGGAGAAATGACGTTAGACTGATCGGACGGTAGAATTTGGGTAGTGGAGGTGAACACCCTCCCCCTTTAGGTATAAATGATACCTTAACTTCCCCCACGTCCTGGGTATATACCCTAGAGCATTGCTCTAAAGGTCTTAATGAGATTTGGCAGTATCTCCTCTAGCCCTTGTTGAATTAGGGCCGGAAAGATGCCATCAGCTCCAGGCGATTAGAATGGCTTAAAGGAGTTGACGGCCCATTTAACTTTCTTTTGAGTAAAAATTCTGCCAAAGAGACTTTTAATCCTGTTGGAAGGCCTGCATTCAAGTCTTAGCTCTTCAGGGGTTCCATCGTCATCTTCCATAACTCTTGAATCAGGAAAGTGAGTTTGTAATTACAAACTTACTGTTTCTTCCCGGCTACTCGTGTAGCTGCCATCGACTTTCCGTAGAAGGCCGATACTATTGGAGTGATCCTTAGAGAGAACCTTTTGAAGTCTTGCACTTGTGGGTAGATCATCTATATCCTCGCACAGATTTCTCCAAGTTCTTCTCTTGGAATTCCTAAGCTCTTTATTATACACAGTCAAGGTGCGCTTGTATTCATCCCAAGCACCAGTTGTTTTTACCTTGTTGAAGAGCCTTCTGGACTTGGCTCTTAATCTATCTAGTTCCCTGTTCCACCAGAGTTAAGCTCGCGTTGTTTCCCTTTGTTTAGCAGAACAACTTTGTTCATAGCAACAGATTATCAGTCTGTGCAACTGGGAGGAGATACGGTCTAGATCCGTACGGGTCTCTATTTGGCCGTTATCGAGTTCCTCCAGACCCATTCTGATATATTCCCTCTAGGAATTCTAATCAGTGAGTCGTGGAACTCTTGTTTCCTCCCTTTGCATAGGGGAAGCCTTAATATCGAACCTGAAATGGTTATGGTCCGACATCGAGGCCTCGCTTGAGACATGCCAATTCACAATGCCATCCGCCATATTTGGGCTGATGAGTGTTAAGTCCAGCACCTCTTGGCGAATAGCATTGCAGAATGTTGGTTCATTCCCTATATTGGCTATGTCTACATTATTTTTTACTAAGTAGTCAAAAAGGTACTCACCTCGTCTGTTGGTGTCACTGCTTCCCCATACGATGTGGTGGGCATTCGCATCACACCCAATGATGAAGGATTTATTCCTTTTTCTGCAGAACTCCAGCAGTTTTGTAATTTCCTCTGGAGGAGGTGGATCCATCTCACCCGGGAAGTAGGCTGAGGCCATTACCACCTCATGTTTGCCTTTATCTGTTGGCACCTCCACTAGGGCAGCCACTAGGTCCCGAGATATTAGTTCTGTAATAGGAAGGAAGTTGATATTAGGTTTAAAAAGCATTGCTACCCTTGGGGTGGCATGGTTCCTATCATAGATCAACTTACCTTGTTTAGTTGGAAGCCCTTTTACTTGACTTCCAAGAACCCAAGGTTCTTGCAGGAGTGCTATGTCTATACTTCCCCTAATGAATCTTCTGCTAAGCACATCTGATGCAGCTTTTGCATGATGAAGATTCACTTGGAGTAGCCTAATATCACTCCTGCTTCTGATCATTAAGGATGACCTTCTTTTCTGGGACTCTTCTTAGTTCCCTTTTTCAAGCTTTTACGGGCTTTCGCCCCCTGGTTTTCGTTTAAGGGTTTTGGCCCTTTTAAATAAAAACTTGGGGGTACTGTGGTTTTGCAGGGCGGTTTTAATTTAACCACTGCCTGCTCCCCAGCAGTACTCGACAGCCTGTTGTTCTTTTTAGAGGTTGAGGGTGTCGCAATTACCGGCCTGTTAGGCCCACTGGTAGCTGTGGCTACCTTCTCAACCTGTCTTGGGGTTCCCGTTTGGGTTATCGCCCTTGGTGGCTCCGGTTCAGCCACTTCCCTTTTCTCAGGAGCATCAGCATTACTCTCGAGGTTTATGCTCGAGGTTGAGGTGACCGCAGCTGCTGGGCTTAATGGCCGATGTGCAGTCTTGGACGCCCCAGCCTTTGGGTTGGCCTCTGTTGTGTTGCTTTGCTCCTTTTGCAGCTTTAGATCTCCTTTTGGTCTAAGCTGTACCTGTCCAAAAAGGAAGTTAATCTTGAAGTTTAACTTCTTCAGCTTTTCCGCCGAGCAGTGGTCCACTGAGAGAGTGACCTGTGAGACAACCCCTTCAGTCACTTTCCTTAGGACCTTCCTCTCAGCTACTTTAAGGTCATGGTTTTGAGCACCTACGAACTGTAACAATTCGTCAGCAGACATCTCTGCACTTTCAGGGAAGTAGCCAACCAGGATCTTTGCTCGAGGAATTTCACTTTCCTCTACAGCCCTTAGATTGGCATTTTCCCATGGTTTTATCTCACCCGTTATCAGCTTTAGCCACTCCGAGGTAGCCTTGTCAGAGCAGGTGAGAACTAGCCATCCTGGTCTAGCACTGTATCCGAGGAATGCCGGCTTGAGCTGGTCATTCTTCATCTCCAGAATCTTTCCCAGGATCGCCTTACGTACAGATATAATTTGCTCTGCCGTCAGCATTTCTTCGGGGAAGTTCGCTGAAAGGATTCCCATTTTTACGCCTACAACCACTTGTTTTTAGGAGTGAGACCTGGGAGCTATTTCCTTTTTGGATTGCTCCTGCTTCCTTTCTGCTTCTTCACCCTGTTGAGTTCTCAACCTCTTGACCTGTGTGGGTTTAGGGGTAGAGTCCTCGGAGCGATTCCGTTTGGATCCCTTGACGGTCTCCTTTTTCGGCATTGGCTTCATTGCTAGTTCCCGGGCTTCAGCTGGGCAGTGCCCGTGTTTCACCAGCCACTGAAGCCGTTTCTTGGCTGCTCCGCTCAACTTACGGCTTTTCTTTCTTATATCCTTCGTGGGGCCTATTGGATCTTTATCAGATACATTTGAGCCCCCTATGGATCCTTTTGAGTCCTTAGCGGAGCTCTGGATTCCTGTCGGATCATCTGTTTTTACCTCACAAGATGTAGAGGGTTGAGTTACGATCGACTCAGCAGGATTCTTCTCACTCTCACGGTCCGGCTGTGAGATTAGCTCGACCTCCTCATCAGAGAGAGTACAGTCTTTTCGCATAATCTCCGCTAGACTTTCGAGACCTTCGAAGTCCTGTTCCATGAGCAGGTCGTCTTCTACGTCTACTATTTGAGGCATCGTAGCTGCCTTTGGTTTTGGTGCATTGGGAGGGGGGCACCACCCTCTTCTTTAATAACTATTTCCATGTGATTCCCACGAGTTACGAAGAAAGGAGAGTCACCCACGGCAGAGATTCGTATACCGCGGGAAGGCTAATTTAAACTGGATGTCGCCTGGTATCCAGAGTTCATCGTTAGAAGACACACTCACACAGTGCCATTCATCCCATGGGCACGATTGTTTACACCCGGGATTGCGGGTTTTGGGTTTTATCGAGTTTTCCTCTCTAGATCCGCCGTATTCAGTCAGGCATCTGGCTCACTCCAAGGAGTGCCACCGTCTGCCTGTGCAGGAACACCTCGGGCAGGATGTGACTGTTACGTCACGTACGGACGGTCTTGAGAGAGGGACTTGCTTAGAAAAGTTCTCCCCTGATGCGGCGTTCACCCCATCTTGTCCCCATTACATGGACAAACTATTGAAATTATCTGAACGGTACTACCAGCTATTATTTTATTATTTATTGCTATACCTTCTTTACGATTATTATATTTATTAGATGAAATTAGTGAACCAATAATTACTATTAAAGCTATTGGACACCAATGGTATTGAAGTTATGAATATTCTGATTTCATAAATTTGGAATTTGATTCATATATAATTCCAACTAATGAATTAGATAATCGAATTATTTTGCCTATAAATTCACAAATTCGTATACTGGTATCTGCTGCAGATGTAATTCATTCATGAACTATTCCAAGATTAGGAGTAAAAGTAGATGGTACTCCAGGTCGATTAAGTCAATCTAACTTCTTAATTAATCGACCTGGATTATCATTATTTATTATATTTTTTTTTACCCCTTTATTATTTAGATGTACAAATTATTTTTCTTTTAATATTAACAAAAATAAAGCAAATAAATCAAAATTAATAACTAATAAATATTTTATAAATTGGAAATGATAACAAATTTATGTTCGGTATTTGATCCTTCATCAAGTATTTTTAATTTTTCATTAAATTGATTAAGAAGTTTTATTGGAATTTTAGTTATTCCTTTTATATACTGATTTATACCATCACGATATAATATTATATGAAATAATACAATAATAATATTATTGTAATATGTTTACTTCACAATTGGCCTGGATGCTATTCATGATTGAGATTTCTTTTATTATAGATTTTTATATAATTAATTTATACCGGGCAGAGAACTGCCAAACTTACGGTTTATATGGCTATGAGCCGCTGTGACCTTTATTAATATATGATGGCAGGTACTTGCCGATCTTTTTAATAGTATGGCAGAGGGTGCCGCTGTTTTATTATTATTGGCAGGGTATGCCTATATGTATTTATTATGGCAGAGTATGCCGCTGTTTGGTAATCCTTTGGGCAGAGTATGCCGCTATATATGCTTACTGGCAGAGTATGCCGATCTTTAGGGTGAGAAATAAAGAAACACCTTGATGAATGATTTACTTCTGAATTTTAATCAATTGTCACAGGTTATTTATACAGGTGACTTCCCTATACAGTGCTTATACAAAGGTGGGGATTATTGCAGAATTGCAATAATTGAATTGAACATATTTTGTTGTGTCAGCTTACCTGATCACAAGCCATTTGAATTTTCGTGTAAAGCGATGACCTTGGGTATGAATATTTTACCAATCAAGAATTATGCTTGCATAGTGGAATTTGCTTGCTTTGCAAAATTCTTCTTGGGGTCGTACAAACTTTGTTTATTTTAATTATTTTTCGGTTTGTTTTTTGTTTGTAATTATTTACCGTGGTCATGGCTTTACATCCTTACCCATAAAAGAAAAAAAAAAAAATTTTTTGTATATAAAAAAAATTTTTTTTTTTTTTGTTACATAAATTTATGAATATTATATAATTAAACATGTTCTAAACTATTTATATTATTTTTGTATGCTATTAATTATTTTTATGAACTTAATGCCTTATTTTTATTGATTATCTAGATATAATACCTTACTTAAATTTACATTTTATCAACCTGTTATTGTGTACGTCTTTGGGTTTTTCTTTTATTAAGATTGTGGAGTTTACTCCTTTTCGTTCAATGATTTTAAATGGTCCATCGTAAGGACTTTCATATTTCTTCCTGGAATTCATTCTCAAGTATACGTAGTCGTTGACGTTGAACTTCGAGGGGTTAGAGTTTTTATCTTTCATTCTCTTTCGCTCTTTTTTAGCTTCTTCTAATAGTTCCTTGCTTTTTTCATGAGCTCTTTTTAGCCTTATTGCAAGTTCTTCTGCATAATTGTGTATGCTATTTATTTGTTCCCTACTTTTCAGAATCTCTGCTGGTAGTGTTGCTATTTTTCCAAATACTAATTCGAATGGTGTATAACTTGTATCTGTGTGTGGTGTTGTATTATAACAGAATACATAGTATGGAATTAGTTCATCCCAATTGTCTTCTTCTGAGAATGTTCTCAAGTATTCGTTTAATACTCTATGGTTTCTTTCAATTGCTCCTAGAGTTTCGTGATGGAACGGTGTGGACGTAACATGTTTTATGTTCAGAAATTTGCAAATATTTTTAAGTAGTTCATTTACAAATTCTGTACCTCTGTCTGTTTTCAATGTTTTGAAGCATCCATACTTTAGAATGAATCTTTCAACTATTGTCTTTGCTACCGAGGAGGCTTCTTTTGTCTCCATTGGATATGCCTCAACGAATTTTGTCAATTCGCATTGCAGCGTCAGGATGTATCTGAAACCGTTTGACATTCTTAGAGGTCCTACTGTGTCAACTGAGATCGTTTCAAAACTACTGTTTGGTGTGTCTGTTATTACCAGAGGTTCTTTTGTGTATTTTTTGAATTTGTTCTTCGCACATTTATCACACTTATTTATGTACTCCTTTACCATTTTGTTAAGGTTTTTCCATGTATACCTTTGTTTTAATTTGTTTATGCAGCGTTTAATTCCAGCGTGTCCACCATGCATGCTGTCATGGTATTCTTTTATTAATTCTAGTTTTTTCTTTGGATCTTTTATCCTTATTGGGGGTTCATAAAGTAATATCTTCAATGGTGTTGCCTTACCACGTTTATTATTTTGCTGCAGCTTATTGAATTTCTCTTTAAATTCATCTACTTTAATATGATGAAATATAGCATCGTCTTTTGCGAGTGCTAATTCTTTAATATTATTCTCGTTCATTTTTTGTATCAGCTTCTCCATTATGTAACCAGAGTTAAATATAGGATTGTCGCTGTACTGAACGGTTACCCCTTTCTTAGTTATGTTTATTTCTGGCAAACTTTCATTTATCGCATTCTCTTCTGCGTACGCTGTATCAAATTGTATTTTTTTTATATTTCTTATGTCGGAGATGGATGTGCATTCCCATATATAGAGTTGGTCTGATTCTACGCTATCACTTCTCTCCATTCCGTTCTGCTGCTTTTTTGCCATATTACGTGTGATAATGTTTATTTGTTTCGGTATCATTGATTTTAATTTTTCAGAGTCTATTTTTATTCTTGACAGGGCATCTGCGTTTGTATTCATCTTTCCCTGTTTATACATAATTTCAAAGTCATAGTCCATTAGGTCTAAACGAATTCTTGTTAGTTTCGAAGAAGGATTTTTATGTGTGAAGAGGCTGACGAGCGGGCGATGATCTGTTACAACTGTGAATTTGTTCCCATATAGATAGGGTCTAAAAAAATTGATTCCCCAGTGTATACCAAGCAATTCTTTTTCAATTATTGATTTATTCAGCTCGTGCTTATTTAGTGTTTTACTTGCATAGGCTATTGGCAAATCTCGTCCTATTTCACCTTGCGAGAGCACTGCTCCAAGTGCAAAATTCGAAGCATCCGTCGTTAGGATGAATGGTTTGCTGAAATCAGGATATTGCAAGACTGGTGAAGTTATTAGCTTCGTTTTGAGTGTTTCGAAGGATTTCTTGCACTCTTCTGACCAAAGGAACAGTGTATTTTTCTTTAAAAGTGCATTGAGTGGTCGGGCTATTTCTGCAAAGTTTTGTATGAACCGTCTGTAGTAGTTGCAGAAGGCTACGAATCGTCGTACGTCATCTACATTTTTTGGTATAGGGTACGTCTTTATTACTTCATGCTTGCTGGAGTCCGTTTTGACTCCATTCTTTGTTATTAGATGACCCAAATATAATACTTCTGGTTTTAGGAAGTTGCACTTGTTTGGATTGAGCTTCAGGTTATACTGCTGAAGTCTTTGTAACACTCTCTCTAGGTTTTGATTATGATTGTTGAGGCTGCATCCATGTATTATTATGTCATCGACATATATGAATGCGCCGTCATCCAGTCCACTTAATGCAATTGAGAGCATTCGCTGAAAACTGTTCGTGGATATTTTCAGTCCAAAAGGTAATCTTTTAAATTGGTAATGTCCTTGGTTGGTTGAAAATGCTGTTAATTTCCTTGAGTTTTCTTCTAGTTTTATTTGGTGAAACGAATTCGTCATATCAAGCGTTGAGAAGTATTTTGCTCGTCCTAGTCTGTCTAGGATGTCTTCTAATCTTGTCAGTGGGTATTTGTCGTTGATCACTTTCTTGTTCAGTTGCCTGAAGTCTACAACTAGCCTCCATTTCTTTTCTTCACCTGATTTTTTTGGTACTATCAGGAGTGGCGAGTTGTATGGGCTCACTGAAGATTCAACTATATCATTTCGTATTAGATTATTGACTTCTTTGTTTATCTCGTCGATTTGTGAGTGCGGTAGTCTATAATTTTTTATGTAGACGGGGTTATTGTCTATTGTGCTTATATTTTGTGTATAAAAATTATTCGTCGTTAACTTCTCGTCTTCTAAGTGAAATACTTCTTGATATTTTTTGCAAATTCCTTTGATCGAATTTTTGGCATTTTCGTCCAATCCTTCCAACCTTAGTTCTTTCAACAATTTGTTAAATCGTTCATCAGTTTTATCTTTTCCTTGGTTTATCTCTCCCTTTGGTGATTTTATTATCTTATAATCTTTCAACAGCTGTATCTTCGCTTCAAATGGTTTTAATTTCACCATGTAGTTATTGGTGTTCAACAGTTTTACATGTTGGACTCCTTTTCTTGGTATAATTGTATTACTCAAAAATACTCCTTCTAACAATTCTTCACCGCAGACTATGCTATCTTCTGTTATGTCGAGTGTTATTGCTTGGATAATCTCTGTTCTTGCTGGTATAGTAATTTCATCTCTGAATTTGTTTATCATGGGTATCGTAACATCGTCATCATTCAAGTTCGCAGTTATTGTAAAGGTTTCATAATCTATTTTGCATAGATATTTCATCAGGAAATCTCTTCCTAATATTCCATGTGTGCTGATTGGGGTTTGTGAATCGACTATGTGAAACCTGTGTTCTATGACGTGTTCCTCATATGCTAACTGCAATTTAGCTGTGCCCAAGGAGTGCGTTTCATTATTTGTTATCCCAGTTATTGTGCATTGGTCACTCCTGTTTATTTCTTGGTTTAGTGAATTTATTTTGCAAATTGAAATGTCTGCTCCAGAATCGATGAGAAAGTTTAATTTAGTCTTTGTGCGTTTGTCCGTCAGCGTTATGTAATTTGTTGTACAACTTCTGATGTTGTATATTTTTAGACTTCGTCTTGTTGCTGATCTCGTCCTGGACTTTGCGCATTGCTTGTCTCGCTTAGAAAATTTATCCGTCTCTGGGAATTTCTGGAAAAATTTCTTCCTCTATAGTTTTGGTAGCTATTCTGCCAGCCATTATTTCTATTCTGGTTATTTCTTTGGCTACTACTGTAGTTGTTATTCATATTCCCTCTGTTATGCCAGTGATTGTTTCTGTTTTGGTACATGTTATTATTGTTTCTGTAGCTATTTGCATTGATATTTCTATTGCTGTAGTTTCGGTAGTCTCTCATTCGGATATTACTTTCATTTTGCGGGTTACGGAGATTTCTATTGAAACTAAAAATTGTTGTTTCATCTGTTAGAGGTTGTTCAATCTGATTTGCGAGACTTATCGCGTCGTTTAGCGTTTTTGGTTGTGCTGCTAGGATGGTTGGTTTTAGTAAATCTTTCAGTCCATTTTGAAAGGTATTTAATCCGATTTTGTCGTTCAGCTTACAGATTACCTCTCTGTGTTCTTCACCTATTTCGTTTATTTGGACTTTATTCAGTTCCGCGACTATCTCTAGAATTTTGTCTGAGAAGTCCTGGACTTTCATGTTCTGTTGTTTGCAATTTAATAATTTTTGTTGCAAGTTTTGTGAGGTGTCTCTTGTTTTGAAAGCTTCTGTCAAAACTGTTTTTAGATTTGTTAAAGATGTCGGTTTGGCAACTGCGGACATCTTGTTTCTGACTTTTTCGCTTAGACGTGCTAGCCATACAAATTCAATGAGTTGCGGCTGCGCTTCAGTTTTTAGCGTTCTTCCGTACATATCTACGAGACTTAGAAAATTGCATAGATCTTTTGTATTGCCTCCGAATTCTGGCAATATTTTTATTGCCACAGCAAGATCAAAGTTATTGGTGCCCATTGTGGCTTCCTTTGGTTCAGTATTTGAGTCTAGATTTAATTCCTCTGATTCTGAATCTTCTGTATTATTAAGAGTTTCGTTTGTTTTCTCCTCTAGTATTTTTTTTAGCTCTATGAATGTCGCGTTAAACTTGTTTTTAAGCTCGTCTGCCTGTTTTCCTTTTTGTGTTAATTCTAATAGATCGAACTCTTTCTTTATTTTCTTGGCTGCAGCGTACTTTTCCAATAAATTCCTACTAGAGAATGTTCTCTGTGGATTTTTCGTAAACGTTTCTAATAATCTTTTTAATTCATCAAAAAGATTTTGGTATGTTCCCATTAGTATCAAATATTATTCGAAGAACCCAAACACAGTTAATGTTATTCATATTATTTATTCATTTTAGAAGTAATTTTATTGTTCTATGCTACCCGTAAAATAAAAGTTATCTATAACTGTTTTAAAATTTTTTTTTTTTTTTTTTTTTTTTTTTTTTTTTGTTATATTAAAGAAAACCCATTACAATTTTATCTCTAAAAGCTATCTACATATAAAAATATATTGCTACCCAAGAAATCTAAATATCTATGACACTATCTATAAAAAAAAATGATACATTAAAAATGGAAAAAAAAATTTTTACAGTTCTATCCCTAAAAGTTATCTATAGACATAAATTTAAAATTATCTTATAAAGCTAGAAACCCGCAGAAAAGTATTTTCAATTTAATTCTATTTCTAAAAAAAAAAAAAAGCTCCCTATATGATAAGTTTTTACCCGCAAGCTATAACTAAACGTTGGCCAGGTTGTCTACACTCTGTTTTATATTATTTTTAATATATTTTCGCAGGTATCTTCTCCCCATGTAGATCGTAATTGCTATTAATGCTGCAATTATTAGTAAAGTCACTGCGGTCGGTACATGTAACACATCGTGTATTGAGATGGTTTGTATCACCGGGCTGGTTGCTGCTGCTGCTGCGTTTTGAGCTACAATCACTTCTTTCGATTGCGGCTTTCCCATTTCAGGTGGTTCAGCTTTCGTATTAGCTCTTTCTTTAAGCTCTTGTCTGTGGTAATGGGAATTACCCTGTAAAGCTCTGCTATTTTTTGTCTGAGTTTTACAGCTATACCGCCCCTTTTTTTTTTTGTGTAAAGAGGTGTACAGTTCTCTTTTATCGGTTTTTTTGTCGTTTCTTGTCTCGCTTTGTATTGCGCAATTGTGATTGCCTTTGGACCGGCTGTCGGATTGTTTTGTAATGCTTCTTGTAAACTGAGTTCTTTTTGTACTAATTTATTTGATGTATTTATTGTTGTTGGGAAATATTCTGGAGCTTCTTGATTTAGAGTTGTTGTAGGTATGTATTTCTCATGTACGTTTTCTCCTGTTGTTTCTTTTTGTTTGCTTGTTGGAATGCATGTAGGACTGTCTTCTATTGTTGTTGTGGTCGGTGTGTGTGTATCATCACTAGAGTGCAATTTAATTTCTGGAACTTGCATTCTTATTGGACATCTTAGTCGTCTGGGTGCCGTTCTTTTGCGTATGGTGGGGTCAATGATTTCTGATGGTACTCTGGGAAGTTTGGTTGATGTATATCTGTTATGAGAAGTTGATGGTCTGTTTTGTGGGATAGATGGTCCGATATGCAGGGTCGCCATGTAATATGTTTACTTCACAATTGGCCTGGATGCTATTCATGATTGAGATTTCTTTTATTATAGATTTTTATATAATTAATTTATACCGGGCAGAGAACTGCCAAACTTACGGTTTATATGGCTATGAGCCGCTGTGACCTTTATTAATATATGATGGCAGGTACTTGCCGATCTTTTTAATAGTATGGCAGAGGGTGCCGCTGTTTTATTATTATTGGCAGGGTATGCCTATATGTATTTATTATGGCAGAGTATGCCGCTGTTTGGTAATCCTTTGGGCAGAGTATGCCGCTATATATGCTTACTGGCAGAGTATGCCGATCTTTAGGGTGAGAAATAAAGAAACACCTTGATGAATGATTTACTTCTGAATTTTAATCAATTGTCACAGGTTATTTATACAGGTGACTTCCCTATACAGTGCTTATACAAAGGTGGGGATTATTGCAGAATTGCAATAATTGAATTGAACATATTTTGTTGTGTCAGCTTACCTGATCACAAGCCATTTGAATTTTCGTGTAAAGCGATGACCTTGGGTATGAATATTTTACCAATCAAGAATTATGCTTGCATAGTGGAATTTGCTTGCTTTGCAAAATTCTTCTTGGGGTCGTACAAACTTTGTTTATTTTAATTATTTTTCGGTTTGTTTTTTGTTTGTAATTATTTACCGTGGTCATGGCTTTACATTATATAAAGAATTTAGAATCCTTATTGGACCAAAAAATATAAATGGAAGAACTTTAAGACTTATTTCATTATTTTCAATAATTATATTTAATAATTTTATAGGACTATTTCCATATATTTTTACTAGTACAAGTCATTTAGTATTAACTCTTCCCTTATCATTGCCTTTATGATTATCATTTATATTATATGGATGATTTAATCACACTCAACATATATTTGCACACTTAGTTCCTCCTAATTTATTAATACCTTTTATAGTATGCATTGAAACAGTTAGAAATATAATTCGTCCAGGAACTTTAGCTGTACGATTATCTGCCTAATATAATTGCGGGGACATTTATTATTAACATTACTAGGAAATACAGGATCTATATTAAATTATTCAATTATTGTATTAATTAATTTACAAATTCCTCTTTTAATATTAGATTCAGCTGTTGCTATTATTCAATCATAAGTATTTGCTGTATTAAGAACCTTATATTCTAGAGAAGTATAATTAATGTCAACAACACTCAAATCAACCCTATCATCTAGTTGATTATAGTCCATGACTTTTAACAGGAGCTTATGGAGTTATAGTCATAGTAAGAGGTTTAGTAAAATGATTTCATCCATATAATATTAATTTATTAATATTAGGGATTATTATTACTTTATTAACAATATATCAATGATGACGTGATATCTCACGTGAAGGAGCCTACCACGGATTACATACATATAGTGTAACTACAGGACTACGATGAGGAATAATTTTATTTATTATTTCAGAAAAAAATTTCTTTATTTCATATTTTTGAGCTTTTTTTCATATAAGATTATCTCCTAATATTGAACTAGGATCTGTATGACCTCCATTAGGAGTAACCCCACTTAATCCATTCCAAATTCCATTACTTAATACAGCTATCTTATTATCATCAGGAATTACTGTTACATGAGCTAGCTCATCATAGTTTCATAGAAAATAATCATTCGCAAACCACTCAAGGATTTTTTTTACAATTATTTTAGGAATTTAATTCACTATATTACAAGCTTACGAATTTATAGAAGCAACATTTACTATTGCTGATGCAGTTTATAGATCAACTTTTTTTGTAGCAACTGGATTTCATGGAATTCATGTACTAATTGGAACTACATTTTTATTAAATTGCCTAATTCGACATATAAAATTTCACTTTTCTAAAATTCACCATTTTAGATTTGAAGCAGCTGCTTGATACTGACATTTTGTAAATATTGTATGATTATTCCTTTTCATCTCAATTTATTGATGAGGAAGATAAATTATTTATATAGTATATAAAGTATATATCACTTCCAATCATAAGGATTATTTAATTATAATAATATAAATAATGTTATCTATTATATTAACAATATTAATAATTATATCAATTACAGTACTTATAATATTACTAGCATCTATATTATCAAAAAAAACATTAATAGACCGAGAAAAAATTTCTCCATTTGTATGTGGATTTGATCCACATTCATCTGCACGAGAATTGCTCCTTCTGCCAGTGGATATTGGCCTTGGAAGTCAATTGTGAGCTGTTTTAGTGTTCTAGTGTTCTAGTAGCTAAATATGGCGCGACTAAAGTGCCGCAAGTAACTGTAGTTAACCACAGATGTTCTATATTTTCTACAGGACTTGATCTCCAGATGATCTCCTGGTAATTGCGATCTCTTGGTAATTGCGATCTCTTGGTAATTGCGATCTCTTCTATCAACAAGAATTTGTCAATATATTTTCTCGATGTCAGCGACTATATCGATTTTAAAACATCTAAACGTGAGAAGTATTGGAGTCAGGTCCCTTTGAATCTTTGGTTCTACCATTAGGTTTTGGTTTAATGATACACCATTGGAGGTTAGTGCTGAGCCATGGAAGATTACTCGAATTTTTGTAGTAGTACTCTCGGGTTTGATGACAGTGAGGTAGATATGCATGCTCGACATTTGTAAATCGTACTGTAGAGGATATTGATTCCAAATGGTGTAGATCGCCATATTCTATAATGAATGTTGACTATGCATTGAAAAATTGTGGATCTTGCATAAATCTTCGTTCCAGTGAGTGAAAAAAGATATGGCTCTATTAAATGACTGTCCCAATGGAGGTGCATACTGCTTAAATGGCAGTCGGACAACATAGCGCTTGCTGTCAGGATCAACTTAATGTGTGGAGTCCAAGTGCTCCTCGCATAGCTTTTCTTTTTCAGTGACTGATCTGGTGTGGTTCGGTATATCCTCTGTTTCCCAAAAATTTGCGTAAAGTGCAAGGAGATCAAGGACCTAATATAATATATCTAAAGATAGTGTTATGCAGTGACGGACGGTCCAGCGAACAGCTTATGCTTCTTCACGTAGGATGTGAAGGAAATGATCAGCTCCTAGAATTAGATCTATCCACCGTGATTGATTAAACTTAGGATCTGCCAATCCTTAATCTCGAACTATCTTGACGGTTGAGGTGTAGTATGAAGAATGAATGCGTCTATAACATGATTTCTTAAAATGTGTGAACTTAAGGACAGCGTGATCTTTCCCTTTGTTATTCCTGCTCTGGTTGAAGATAATCCTTGAACTAATACTTTTGCCTTTGTTCTGTGGAGTCCCAAGCGTTGCACAAATTCTTCGGATGCAAATGATGCTTGCCAGCCGGAATCAAGACGAATTCTACACAGCTGGAATCTTCCAGAGGCATCTTGAACATGTGCCAGGGCAGTTGGAAGAACCACTAACTTGCTTCTGCTGTCCTTACATCTGGTTCTGTGTCTGGTGCTCTTTGCAGAAATGTTAAAGACAGACGATGTGGGAATCAGACCACTAGCGGATGGGACTTGAGTATGTTGAGCAATAGACGAGGTACTTGGTCCCTTTCCAACCTCATGTAAGCTTGAACGGTGTGGCTGCCTGCAATGATGACATCTAATCCTTGACTTACACTTCTTGGCAGAGTGCCATGTACCAAGGAAATTGAAGCATAATGATTTCACTCCAACCTGCTTCTGTCGTTCTGAAGTATTATAGTCTTGTATTTAGGACACTTGAATATTTGGTGAGACTGTTCCCAGATGATGCATTTTGCAGTTGTATTAATTTGTAGAATACGAATAGATTGTTGAGTCGATCATTTGCTGGAACTATGATCGTATGTCTCAAGTGCATCGCATGGGGTGTTGGGAAATTCTATGAAAGAATCAAACGTTGGAAATTCGGTGTCAGTAATTTCTTGAGCCCATGCTTTCCGAGTATATTGATGGACTTTACTTAATAATAAATATATTAGCCATGGATGTCTATCAGAAGTTTCATCACCGAGAACATCTATGCCTCGAAATTTGCAGCGAAGCTGTGTGCCACATTGGGCTGATTGATGAAAGTTTGTATGTATGCTGATGGGATTGTTTCTTCTTATCGTATCGTTTCATAAGCTTATCCCAAGCTTCCTTGTAATTACCTTCTGTAACTTGGAGATGCTTAACGATTGATGACGCTTCGCCTTTAAGTACACCTTTAAGGTATTGTAGTTTATGAACAGGTGGCAGGTCGGCTCGGTTAACGATGGACGATTCGAAAAGGTCTTTGAATGACGTCCAGTCCTTATAATCTCCGCTAAATGGAGGAATATCTGTCTTCGGAACATTTATTTGACTGGAAGAGGACGAAAATGCGAATCCATCGAAAAATGCCTTCTGTTGCTCAACTAGTTTATCGACTGTCGTGTTTAGCTCTTCTCTAGTTTTTTCGTCATTTTGAACTTCAGCTATTCTTTTTTTAAGTGCTTGTCACAGTGAAACTCTTATTTCCATATATTTATTTTCAAATGAGTCGTACTCAGATTCAACATCTTGCAGAGCTAGCGAATCATCGATTGCAGGTATCTTGTCAGCAAAGACTTTAATTTCGTTAAAGAACCCTTAACTCGACCTCGTTCTATGCGAAACAATGCGGTATCCATTGTTGTAGTAATTAATTATTTAACTGAGAGTAAATATGTGCTATATATGTATATTAACTAACACGATGTTATATTTGCTTAATAGCCGAATTAGTAATTGATTTGATATTAAGTACTTAGTTTCATTCGTTGATGTTGCTAGAAGTTATATCAATAAGTTACGTACAGATTGGTCTCTAATTTCCTATAACGATCGCGAACTTAGATCTTTAGTTGTATTTGTCCGTAGAGCTAACAACTAAAAAGTTTACGTTCACTGTGTTTATTGACATGTGAGTGTGAATCTTGACAATTCATTTCAAAATGTTCACTATATATAAATGTAAATATATGTATATACTAAGAATAATTCTGGTAATTCAAAATATTTGTATCCGAGTCTCGGCGCATATCAATAATATGGCATATGAATACGTGTATACACTTAAAATTGTTTACGCGTAGCTTGTTATAATGTTCTGGAACTTTATGTATTGAAAAATGATTAATTAAACGCAAGTAAAAACCGCACAGTTAAAGAGACTATACTTGCTGAAATTCCAGAAAGTTTGTCTAGTTGTAAATATCTCGTTGTATAATATCATATGTCTTTATGTGTGTGTTTACACATCACGTAATTGTATATGCATAAAACAGATTATAACTGTTTACCAATTAAATTTATGCGTTCCTTGATTTGATGTGATAAAAAATGTTCAATTAATTATTTCAGCGATGCAATTATAGGTTACTTCAATTTCCTAATTTTGTATAAATGCATGTAATATGCATGACCTTGAGTAGTGCAATGAGATCTTTGCCGTGAATATTGACACCTCCGTGTAGTTAATATGTGCTCTGTTGCAATTTCCCACCAAAATTACCAAATTTAAAATGTTCGCATTCTGTAGCAGATAATTATATGTAAAGACCATTTAATTGCTGTCTCGATTGAATAAATCCTGTAATTTAACTGCAATTCCAACAGCTAGAGATGATGTCAATCAGTTTGATCATTTATAAAGTATACCGGTAGGTTAGTAGAAAATGATTTCGCGCAATTTTCTTGCATTTGTTAGTAGAATTAATGAAATTGTACTTATCTTATGTTTTATTCCATAGGTTCAGGTGATTTTTTGTTGTCCGATGATTGAATGCCTGATGATATGTTCCTTGATTCGGAATGTTATTCCACTTGCACTTAATTATTTTAACTGCTTCACTAAGGAATTCCACTAACAATTTAACACACTGTTCACAATTTTTTAAAGTTTATCAGTTCCCGAGTTTTGCCACCAAAATGTTTGTGAGTGATTGTTATGAGGCTAATTAAATGAGACAAAACCTTTAGGAATGTACGTTATAATTTTAATGAGCACTTGTTCGGTACATAGTTGAATGCAGACTGACTGGACTAGAGAAAATTAACTTATTTGACTTGATAGAGAACTCAAAACTGATAACAAATTTGGTATGAAAAAATTGGCCAAAGTAGTGATAGAAACCTTTAAACGAAATGCCAACATGTCGTTGGGAGATATGGCTGATAAGGCTGGAACGTCATATGCTACGATCCATTAAATGAAAAGAATGAGAAGGCCTAAGAATTCTCCATATTCAGAAAATACCGAACACAACACCAGAAAAGAACCAGGTTGCAAAATCCAAAGTTTGTATGAAAACTACTTAACGAAATTGGGCTTAGGTACAAAACAACTTCAACCAGCGTCTTCAGAAACGCTTTCTTTCTTTCTTTAGAAAGCATTGTTGGATTGAAGAGGGGCTGTGTCCTCCGGGGGGAAGACTCTGGAGCTTAGGCCACAGCAAGGCCCATTTTTCACCCTTTAGAACTATGAACAATAGTTCATAGGTTCTAACCGGACGCCTAACAAAATTCGGAATTGGTCCCCAACCCTCCCTGCCTGTTTCATGCAGTTCTTCCAGGAGGTGTGAGCCAAGAAATCTGGAGCATTTGCCGCGGAGTGCCGCACAGTGAGAGCGAAGCGAGTCACCGTTTCGGGTTCTTCTCCGCATCCTCTACATACAGGATCATCAACAAGTCTCCTCTTGTGCAGGTGAACCTTGAGAAAACAGTGCACAGTGAGAATTGACACCAATGTTCTCAGAGTTTGGGTTAGGCTTACCCCTTATTTCCTTAGTAGTTCTGGCCGTGGGATCATCCAGCCAGAGGCGACTATGTTGGCAATCAGCCCATGCCGGAAATTTTAGATAAAAGAATGTTTGGAGCAATCCCGATTATAGAGGAAGATTCCTCTGAGGTTGTACCAATACGAGCGATCTCATCCACCCTTTCGTTGCCGCTGATGTCGCTGTGACCTGAAACTCACACAAAGAGTACCCTGTTATACAAGGAGAGGGAATTTAAGGTGGTTTTGCACTCCAGTACTAACTTGGAGGTTACAAAAGGTTTTGACAAGGCATTTACAGCTGCTTGGCTGTCCGAGCAGATGGCAATCTCCTTGTTCGCCGTATCCGCCTTGAAGAGGTATCTTCTCGCTTCAAGAATAGCCTTGATTTCCATACGAGGCTCCTCTCAGAAAATATCCGCTCCGTTATTTTCTTCAGTTTTGGAGCCGTCTGTGTAAACAATACGGTTTTTAGAAAGAGATCGCTGTCCCTGCTAATGTCAGGAGCGATGGATACACGATTTCAAAGATGGATTCGTGTGGAACTCTTGCTCCAGCATGAATCCAGTTCTGATTGAGATACAACATTAGCGCTGCGATTGATGCCTTATATGTATCTGCACGGGGTGTATATTGAGGATAAACTCGAGAACGCGAGTACTGATTGACTTGAGCGTGCGGCTTACACTAAGAAGGCACAGTCTCTAAATCTTTTCAATATTTTACGATGATAGGCAAAATCCATTGCTTTCCACCACACCACAGAACCGTCGGGTCGGATGACGCTAGTGTAGATCCATAGGATCATCCGTGGTTTAAGTCTCCACTTTTTCCCTATAGCTCTGCGGCACATTACGAAGGCTCTAAATGTCTTATTCGCTCTGTCCTCGAGGTGTGGTTTCCAGTTTAGCTTCTTATCTATTGTGATACTTGATAAAAAACAGGTTTTTCTTGTTGCTTTCATGGCGGTGCTTTTTTAAACAGTTCTTAAATTGTTCGGTGTTCCAAGTTTATTTCTGACAGCTGTCATCAAAATTGACTCCGAAATAAATTGGGCCTGTGCTGCATACATTTTGTTATATACCTTAAAAGACTCCTTTTTTTAATACAAGAATTCTATTTATATAAGGCAATATCGCTGACACTACCTGGAGCAAAACAAGATTTAGGCTAAATTGTGTGGGAAATTGCCAATCTAGCGGGACAAAATTGTAAACAATATCGATTGAGCTTATATGCCGGTGGTTTCACAAATTGTGTATTTAAACTGATTAAGAATTAGAATAAATTGATAAATTTAAAAAGCAAATATATAATGCATGTTACCTGCAACAGGAGTATGGCACAGGTGAAAAGCTCCCTCGCTGGCCTGTAATTAAAATAAAGATTAATGTTTAGTCTTAAGAATAAATAGACATTGGACACAAATAAAAACTAAGTAATTACACATCCAAGGTGCCTTCATTTGCATGTAAAACATAACTAAACACACAAACTGAGCAACTATGAAACACAAGGGTAATTAGTGGACATTTCAGGTGAGAAAAACACCCAAAACAACCTCACCTGTACAGGTGTCCACCAATCGTAAAACTAAGGAAAATTCATAATAATCCACCAAATTTTTATAGTTACCTGTACTATATGATATCCCACGATGAAAAGACTAGAAAACACCACACAACACAGTATTAAAATTAACAAAATTAACAAGAAAACAAATCTCGCGCGTTTGACGTTTCGAGATTTAAAAACACGGCCAAACTTCATATTCCCACGATATTTCAAACGTCATATCGGGGTAAAATCACTACGCGCTTTTAATGCACACGTTCGTTTCGCGATATTTTTCGTGTGATTCGCGTAATTCGCGATATTTATAATTTACATTTGCACTAACGAGTGCGAAAGAGAGGCAAATTGCGACCAAGGCAGAACAGCGAAAATAGTAAGAGGAATTATTTGTAATGAACTAAAAAATGGCGCCTCGATAAGGTAGACCAAAAATTCGTAAAAATCAATGGAAATCAAGAAAATTAATATTAAATCCTTATGGTGAAAATGCCAAAAAATGTAAAATTCATTTTGGCATATACCAATAATAATTAAAAATCTTAATTTATTCACAAAGGGCCAATATTTTGATAATTTCACATTATGGATAGTGAAATTGACACAAATTTGCCTATAAAAGGCGGGTCATTCCTTCATTCGACCTTCTTTTTCAATCGAGTTGTCATAGGTTAAACAAATGCCAAGAGGTCATAGTTTATATTATATTATATGTAATACTATTCTCTCAGCGTTTTTCATCAGTGGTAAAAAACTTAGAAAATTTTCATTCAGTGATTTTGGCACAAATTTCTTTATCGAGAACTCAAGTTAATATCATAATTTAGCTTCTCAAGGATTCACGACATTTTTAAAGGATTAAATATTTTTTTTTCAACAATTTTATCAAGGATTAAAAAGGTATATGTGCTACATTTTTGATCAATTTGATGTTACGGTGCATTGTGTAAGTGCATGCCATAAGGGTTATGGTACATTGTATGCTAAGTAACCGAAGGGCATTGAAAACTAACCAAATTAATAATTTTTATCTTTATTTCACAGCATTTTTTATAATATACTGAATTTTGCTATCTTCGGTTAGTTTTGACATTGTGTAAATATATGCCTTTAATGGTCATAACTTACACGACATGTCAATCTAATAAAAGTGAAACAAACATTCAGTACGAATTAGTAGTTAATAGTTTTTTTGTGAATTGCTAAATTAAAATAGTCATAGTTGAGCTCAAATTTGAATTAATTGCTTGTGATAATATTAAGCTAAATAAGTTAGAATTACGTGTTAGATTTTCTTGGAGTAGTAAGTAAATATTGCAGTATAACTTCGTAGTACTAAGAGGATTATAATAAAATTAGCTGAATTTGAATCTAAAATTGAATTGCGCTTAAAGTTAAGGAAATTACTAATTAAAGTTGTTAAAAATTTTATTATTGCGTAATTAAATTGAATGAATATCTTTGATATCTTTGAATCCCTACACAATTCACCACAATTTTAATTTCAGCGAGCAGCAAATTACGATTTGGAAACGCAGCTCATTGGAAGTCAATTGTTGGAGTTGACATTGCCTCCAGTGAGTTGCAATTTACAAAAAGAGCGCACTATATGTCAATTATGGGAATTGACATATCGTGTCATTTAGTTTTGTGTGAAATTAAAAAAAGTAAATTAAATAAAAACCATATTGAAAAAGAAAACCAACAACAAACAATTATTATGAATTTTTGTTTTTTGAACACCTTCGAAAAAGAAACACCCAATAAAAGAATTATTGTTGACATTAGTACTTACGTATCATATCGAAAATTTGCAGATGTTCAGCTTTTAGTTTAGGAAATAAATTTTTTTTAATAAATGCAAAATTTCATATCAAAAGCTTAGAATTTATTCCAAAAAACTATTTTTTTTTATTATTTTTTAGATACTTAAAAAATATTAAAATAATAGTTCTGTTTTATTATTTCATTAATTTTATAATGTTATTTTTAGTGCAAAACGAGTATTCTTTATCACTATGTAACGCTATTGTCATTTACAGCTATAAAACTGTAGTACTTTTGAGTGCTATTGCCTTGACACGATTATATCTATTTGTATTTTTTAACGTCGGACAGTAAAAATGATTATAAATTATTTCGAAGGATTTCATATTGTGAAGAACTCTTCAGTACTATAAAAATGTCTAGAAGTGATCATTATCACAATATACGCAAAATGCTTTAATTTTTATATGCCCAAAATTGTACTTACTATTTTTACAAAAAAGCTGTGTTCATAATTTTAGCTATCTCAGGCAGTGTAATATGTAGTGAAAACGTCATTGTTGTATGACAACCCTACGAAGGGTTATCTGATATGTCCTATTTTTGAGGTAAACTCTACATTGTTTTTTTAAAATGCTATGTACAAAATTTCAGTTCAAGTAAATGCGTTAAAAATGTAGGGCATAATGTCGCTGTCATTCAACGTGTCTTGTTCCAGAAGAGGTACAGATAACAACGAAAGTACGTCTCGGTAATAACTCAATTTTGTTGTTTAGGGACTGTTGATGAGTCGAATTAAGACTTTGTCGCCCTAATAAAATACATACGGCATCTTGTACCACGGCTATTCCTTCAAATACAATCACTTCTATTGGTTGCATATGCTTCAAATGCGACTGCATTTATAGCATAGTCATTGCCCAAACTCACTAAAATTGTATGAAAGTTTCAATATGCTCTTGACTGACTCCTGTAATTCGGGCACTCGTCTCTGCTGTTCGGAAAAACCGCCTGGTCGTATTGCCATTATTGATATTGCCAGCTTGTTGTGTAGGCATATCGACCAATAAACCTATGTCATTGCGGAATCTTTCTAGGATATTTGTTTTTCTTAGCCGCTATCTTGACTTTGTTTTCAGATCCGCGAACTGGCCAGGCCTTTATATCAAGCCTATACGCTATGTGCAATATACATTCCATAAAACGTATCCATGAATGTGATGGAGATATTCCCAAGGACAATGACCTTTTATAGACGGCTTTATTCGAAAATGCTGTTGGATTATTCCTTTTCCTTGTTTGAGAGGACGTAGTTATTGGAGATAGTGCGGTACAAATCTTGCCATCTATCATAGTTGACATAAAAATAGGCTTAACCGTAAAATACACTTTATTGTCATTAATAGCTATAGGAGTAAGTCCATTGTTTTCTTCTTCGATGAAATTAACTTCTTGTGAAATTAAGCCAGAGGACTCTTTTGCACAAATAACTTAATTGGGCGGCAATATCGTGTTGAAGATGCCGCTGGGTTCTGCCACACAACCTTTTTAAATATAATTGAATGGGAACCATTGATACACTAAAACGACTTTCGTCCGTTTGTCCTTGTGATGAAAATGTCCGCTTGTATTGTTTTTGTTGAGTTCCATCACATCCCCATTTCACTAAAACATTTAGTTGATTTTCACCACTTGTTAGTTCCTCCAATGCAAGTAACATATCTTTCTGAGCTAAACATAGTCTTTCTATAGTATGGTTAACCAAAGACTCAAGTTAACACTTAGCAGATGCCTCAGCAACTTCTATTTCTGCCGGATAAAATTTTTCTTATCCTGTTTAATTAGATCGTATGAAGGAAAGAGATTTTTCACTACTTTGTTGGCCGAATAATATGGTATTGATGTTTAGATAAATTGCATCAATTATATGTCCAATGTCTCGTCAGAAGTTACATATACCCGTAAATGTAGGCTCAGCGTTTAGTCTTTTATACAAACTTTTTCATATCAGTACCCATATTAGATGAAGTTAGAGAGAGAGTTCCTTGATCAGTTTTATTGAGTCTGTCTTCCCCGTTTTGCGAAGGTCATCTGGTTAGCTATTCTTATTTCTTCATGACTTTTCGAAACTAAAAGCCTTTTTATCTTTCGCTTTTTTGTTTTTTCACTGCATTCTTGAAAAGGTTTTGGTAGTCTTCCTGGTCTTTTTAGTGTTCCTACTGCAGATCTTGATAAAATTGATTGTTGTTGTCTCTATATATAGCCAGGCAAAATGGAATATTTATCTAGCCACGTTGAATTTGCAGATAAAAAGCGGCCCCGATGACTACTATTTTTTCCCCATTTTTCTGCAATTTTGAAGCAAACCGTGGTAATTGTAGCCTTCGCTTTTTTCAGAGAAAGCTTAGATAGCTTTTGAATATAAAATTTTTACGCAACTAATTCAAAAATTGCTTCCTTACGACCGACTTTGTCCGATTGAAACCAATCATCAAAAATTTGTCTGTGCGTTAATTTAGAGCTCATTCTGAAAAGCAAAAAACAAAAATGTACGAGTGCCCCAGATATATTTGGATATATCCTAGGGACATTTTATTTCTCATGACACTGTTGCTTCTAGTTATAGCTAGCTCCGTGTTCGTATGCTGTCATTGTCATTAGGTGCGTGGTTAATTTTGCGTGGTTAATTTTGCGTTCTTAATAAGATTAAATTCAGTATAAATGGGTGGCGCTGGTCGGCCGAAAAGCCAATGCTCAAGTGAAGAAATTTAAAATTGTTCGGGGCAGAAACAATAAAGCCGGAGCAGTTTATTTGATATGCAAATTCTTGAAGAAAGTGTCTTCAAAAGAGTTAGAATGCCTAAATGATGCCATCGGAAAATTCTTCTTCATGTGAAATATATCTTTAAGCCTAATTAAATCAGATCATATCAAAAACATGTTGGGGAAAAAACGGTCAGCCTACAAAAATATATTCCAGGTAGAAAAGCGTTTACAGGAACATTACTTATTAAGGAATATGCTAAATGTATAGAAATGGCTGCAAAAACGGTAAAGGAAGAATCTGACTATACTACAACATGCTTATATTACTAGATGTATGGGATTTGACGAGACGAAACAACAAAATAGCTGGTTGAAATAATTCAAGAAAGTTATAAACTGGCTAAAAAATTGTAGAATACAATTGTGTATGCCAATGTATACGACAACGCTACAGCTATGGTTAAAATGGGGAAGACTGTCGATTTGCAGCATAGCACCTGTAAAGGCCATACAGGAAATCTTTTTGCTAATAGACCTTTTGAAGGAAGTAGCAGCAAAAGTGACAACAATATTGAAGGAATTTAACCACGTAGATTTTGAAGGAGCCCTTATTCAACGAGGAGACACTGTTATTAAAATGCCATGCGGTCGTATCGTGACTTTTTTGCTTGTCTTATTAAAAATATCGGTATCAACCACTTGGACACCAATGGCAAAAACAATCGTATTCTGGAGCAAGGCTGAATCTAACCCCACAGAATTGTCTAAGTTATCCATTAAACTTCATCAAATTCCAGCTTCGTCGGCTGAACTAGAGAGGTCTTTTTCTAATTGGGCTCACGTTCATTCACCAGTAAGAAATAGACTTTCATTTGAACATTCCAAAAAACTTTTACATATTGTTACGCGCCACAAAGTGATACAAGCGACATCTATTGGAAATGGAGAACACTTTACGTTAGTGACATCATAGTAAACTGGGTTTGGAGAACGGAATATTCAGGAAGGTTCTAGGATAATTCTTTGAGTATAAATACGGCGCTACTCACATCCAGGCTTCAGTCTTATTTCAGACAGTGAAATGAATGAAGTAAACTATTGCGATAATTAGAAGTACAGTACTGGCGATAACTATAAAGAGTTGATTTGATAATTGTTTGTAAATGTTATAAAAGTAAATAGTGAAGTTAAATAAAAGAAAGAACTTGTTAATGATATCTGAAATATTGTGTTTTAAATAACGAACTAAGGCCACGCTCGTAACAACTGGTGTCAGAAGTAAAATAAAATCGCGAAATAAAGTTGTGGCATTTGACTTTGAAATTAAAAGAGTGATTAATTTTGTGAAATGGTGAGTAAAAATTCCGAAAGATAATTTTATATTAAACTGTGAGTGAATTACAAAAGACGCAAGAATGGGACGCAAACTAGAGGAGCTTCGCATATAGGAATTGAAAGTGGAGTTGGGGAAGCGGTTATTGCAAACGACAGGTCTAAAAAATGTTCTAGTCGAGCGACTTAGACAAGCTTTGATAGAGGAAGAAAAGAATCCTGAGACATACGTTTTCGAGGAAGAACCAGAAACTGAAGAAGAGCCTGCGATGAACATAGAACAGCTTTTGGGTACATTAATGACCAAAATGGAGCTTTCAACCCTGCAGGTGAAGAATGCTCTTGAGAAACAAAAGAATTCTCTGGAATCCCGTTAAGATGAGCAGAAGAAATCTCTGGAGGAACAAAAGAATGCTTTTGAGGAACAAAAGAATTCTCTGGAATCACGTTTAGATGAGCAGAAGAAATCTATGGAAGAACAAAAGAATTCTCTGGAACCCCGTTTGGACGAACGAAAGAATTCTCTGGAATCCCGTTGGGATAAACAGGAGATTACTCTACAGAATTGTCTAGAAACTTGTTTGGAGGAACAAAAGAATTTTCTGAAAAATTCATTAGACACACAAAATGTGAAAATTGAAGAAATCCAGCAGGAAGTGTTGTAAGTTCAGCAACAAGTGTCGGAAGTTAAACAAGGAGTTTCGTAAGTACAACAAAATGTCACGGAGCAGCTTGATAACTTTAAAGCAAATTTGGAGAGGATAAAGCATCGACAACCTCGACGTGAAGTAATTGAAATATCCGGTACAGGCAGAATGAAACCTCCAATATTTGATGGACAAAGTTCGTGGCATATTTTCAAGAGACAATTCGAGGCAGCTTCCGAAGTAAATGGATGGAGCGATGCAGACAAAGCTACAGCTCTTGTATTAGCACTTCGAGGTCAGAGTTATTACAAACTATACAGATTGAAGAGCAACGTGATTACATTTCACTAGTACAGGCGATAGAATTACGTTAGGGAGATGAACACATGCGGCAAGTATATCGCCTGCAGTTACGCAAGAGGACTCAAAAGCATGGCGAGTCACTACAACAACTGCAGGCTGATGTGGAAAGATTACCTTATCTTTCGTACTCTAGCGTAAATGCAGATTTCCTTAATAAAGTAGCAACAGAAGCATTTGTGAACGCTATTGCAGATCAAAATTTACAACAAGCATTAAGGCTAGCAGGAAAGAAATCAACAGCAGAAGCACTAGCCTATGCATTAGCGTATGAATCTGTCAGGCAAGCTTATCGAAGTGCAGTACGAGTGAGAAAAATTTCAGTGGAGGAATGTACTTGTAATAGAATGCACCCATCACAGAGCAATTCTTCACGCGGTATTCTGCGATGCTAGAATTGTAATAGACCAGGACACCTCCAAAGCGACTGCAGAAAACGCCGTCGAATGTAATCACCAGAAGCGGAGGACAGAACAGAATGCCAAAGATGTCGAGCCAGGGAGCAAGCTATTCGGGGAGAGACTAAAAATCAAACAGCGACTAGTCGCATCAGCTCCCCTGTTCAGCAGTCGGAAAACATGTAAAAACCAACTAAAGGGGGGCAGGGGTTGGTTGGTAGGGTCGACAGACCGAAGTCATCATTCAGATAGCCCAGTTGCGGAGAAACAATAGCAGCCTTGTTATATATGGAAGTGTAGGAAAAAATGACTGCGCTGTCAATATCGACACTGGAGCTTCAAGATCAATTATTAGAGCGGATCTTGTCAACAACAAATGGCTTCAAAATACCACCAAATATTTACTAAGAACAGCAATTGGAGCAGTAGCACAAGTTTTTGGAGAAATAACTTTGGATATTCAACTAGGCAAACTACTATTTCCTCACACTTTCCTAGTCTCAGACATAACGGATGAATGCATTCTTAGAGTAGACTTTATGACCACATATAAAATAAATTTAGATGTCGGAGAACGGATACTCAAATATGGCAACATAGAAATTCCTATGAGACTAGGAGGAGGAATAAATTATCCTGCAAAAATAAGGACGATGGTCTGTGAGAATATTACTCTCTCTGCATTCTCGGAGACGCTAGTATGGACAAAGCTCACTGATGACATCGGGACCTGCCAATTTTATTTGGTGGAACCTAACCCTACGAAAGTTACATCGAACATCATTGTAGGTAAGACTTTAGTTAAAGCAGGAGGTGTAACATTAATTCCAGTCAGAGTGCTCAACACATCCGAAAATGAGGTACAACTGAAAGAAGGTGCTATAATTGGAGATTGTGAACCGGTTTATCAGATTATTAATTTGAATAATGGTAGTAATATTAAGGAAGCAATACCTATACCAACTACTACTCAACAGGTTCAGAAACTTCTTTCATCTAGTGCCTTAAGTGAGCAGCTATACAACGACGCCAAAGAGGTGCTCGATGAATTTTCGGAATTATTTGCAATGAGTGATGAAGATTTTGGTAAAACAAATCTTGTCCAGCATCGGATCAATACAGGAGATTCTAGGCCCATTCGACAGATACCACGAAGAGTACCATTTGCGAAACAATCAAAAGTTGCAGATATGATAAACTCCATGAAGGAACAAGGCATAATAGAAGAATCTAATAGCCCTTGGACATGGAAAAAGGATGGCAGCACCCGATTCTGCGTAGACTACCGGCAGCTAAATAACGTAACGAAAAAGGATAGCTATCCGTTACCAAAGATTGATGACACACTAGACACCCTTTCTGGAGCACAATGGTTTTCCACCCTGGACTTGAAAAGTGGTTACTGGCAAGTGGACATACATCCCGAGGACCGAGAGAAAACTGCTTTCTCAGTTGGGAGTGGCTTATGGCAATTCAGAGTTATGCCATTTGGATTATGTAATGCTCCAGCCACATTCGAACGACTCATGGAATGTGTTTTACGAGGATTAACCTGGAAAACATGTCTGGTCTACTTAGATGACATAATAGTAATCGGAAGGATATTCGAGGAACATAAAAACAATTTACGGGACGTACTTCAAAGACTGAGAGATGCGCAACTGAAGCTCAGTACGAATAAATGCGCTATTTAAAAGTGAAGTAAAATATTTGGGGAACATTGTTTCATCACAAGGCGTAAGAACTGATCCAGAAAAGATAACAGCTGTCAAAAGTTGGCCAATTCCAAAGGACAAACATCAACTAAGGAATTTTCTTGGTCTAGCTACCTACTACAGGCGATTCGTAAAAGGTGTTGCAGATATAGCAAGGAGCCTACATCAACTTACAGAAAAAGGAAAGCCGTTCATATGGTCAGATAAATGTAACGGGAGTTTTGAGAATTTGAAGCAGCATCTCTGTGAAAGTCCAGTACTTCACTATCCAATGTTGGGAAAAACTTTTATATTGGACACGGATGCCAGCAATGTAGGTATCGGGGCAGTGCTTTCACAGGAGAAGGATGGTCAAGAGGTGCGAGTAGCATATTATAGCAAAGCACTTTCAAAATCAGAGAGAATTTATTGTGCTACAAGAAAAGAGCTACTTGCTATTGTAAATTCAACAAAACTTTTCCATAAATATCTCTACGGGCAGAAATTTATCCTCCGCACAGACCATGCAGCGCTTAAATGGCTTTTGCAGTTTAAGAACCCCGAAGGGCAAGTGGCGAGATGGATTGAGCGACTCCAAGCTTATGATTTTGAAATCCAACACCGAAGAGGACGTATCCATGGGAATGCAGACGCCCTTTCACGACGTCCATGCAAAATTGAATGCAAACATTGCGTTCGGGTGGAAGAAAAAGAAACAGAGGCATCTATACAGCTGATAACGGTGGAACCATCGACGGGTTGGGACAACGAGAGCTTGCGAACAGCACAACGGGAAAACCCAGACATATCACCCATTCTTGCTTTGAAAGAAGACATTCAAAGACCACAATGGAAAGATATCTCGGAGAGGAGTGAGAAACTGAAGAGCTACAGGGCTCAATGGAATTTTCTTCACGTTGAGTGTGGTATATTACAACGCAAGTGGGAAGCAACTAACGGCGAGTCATTCGGAATGCAGACAGTCGTGCCAGCATCCAAGGTCAAGGATGTTTTAGAAGAAATGCACAGTGGATCATCTGGAGGACATTCGGGGGTGAATAAAACAATTTCCAAAATACGAGAACGGTTTTATTGGTTACATATGCGAGAGGATGTGGAGGAGTGGTGCCGCAGATGCACTATCTGTGCTTCTTGTAAAGGACCGCCACACAGAAGCAGAAGAGAAATGCATAAGTATAATGTAGGAGCCCCATTTGAAAGGATAGCCATAGATATCGCTGGACCTTTTCCAGAAACAGATAACGGTAACCGTTACATATTAGTTGCTATTGACTATTTCAGTAAATGGCCTGAAGCTTTTGCAATTCCTAATCAAGAGGCAACGACAGTGGCGGAACAAATTATAATGATTTGGGTCAGTAGATTTGGTGTGCCTCATGAACTTCATTCGGACCAAGGACGGAACTTCGAATCACGGACTTTATAAGACATGTGTAAAATGAAGGGAATAAGAAAAACCAGAACAACTCTTCTGCATCCACAATCTGATGGCATGGTAGAGCGCTTCAACAGAACATTGGTCGAGCATCTAAAGAAAGTAGTCGACTATCACCAACGCGATTCGGATCGACATATTCCCATGTTCCTAATGGCCTATCGATCAGCTATTCACAACACAACCGGACAAGCTCTAGCAAAGGTCATATTCGAAAAGGAGATGCGTTTTCCTAGCGACCTCAAATTTGGTACACCCAGAGGTGAACAAAAGTTGCCAACCGATTATGTATCAGAACTTAGACAACGATTACCTGATGTACACTAGGTAACGAGAGCAAAACTAGCAATAAATACCGATCGGCTGAAGACCCGCTATGACTTACGTGCTAATTCAGCCAGATTTTATGAAGGTGACCTTGTTTGGCTGTACAACCCGAAACAACGCAAGGGACGTTCCCCAAAATTACAACAACACTGGGAAGGACCGTATTCAGTAGTGACTAGAATTAATGACTAAGTATTCAGGATTCAGCGGGGCACAAGAGGCAAACGGAAAATCGTTCATCTAGATCGTTTATGTCAATACTGCGAGCATCACGACCGTGGATCACCTGTTGGTCGGGACGAACAATTTTAAGAAGGGAGCAGTGTTACGCGCCACAAAGTGATACAATCGACATCTATTGGAAATGGAGAACACTTTATGTTAGTGACATCCTAGTAAACTGGGTTTGGTGAACGGAATATTCAGGAAGGTTCTAGGATAATTTGTTGAGTATAAATACGGCGCTACTCACATCCAGGAGGCAGTCTTATTTCAGACAGTGAAATGAACGAAGTAAACTATTGCGATAATTAGAAGTACAGTACTAGCGATTAACAAGGTATAAAGAGTTGATTTGATAATTGTTAGTAAATGTTATAAAAGTAAATAGTGAAGTTAAATAAAAGAAGGAACTTGTTAATGATATCTGAAATATTCTGTTTAACATAACGAACTAAGGCCACGCTCGTAACAATATTTATTTTGTCCTAAAACCCGCAGAGTCAAATGCTACTGATAAGTATACTAAAATAAAAAGTAAATGTAAATAAAAATAAGGGTACTAAAATTTACTATGTAAAGCACGTATTATTAAATTAGGGCTAAAATAAAAGCAAAACACTTGTATAGCAAATATTTCACAAATGTATTTATTTATGTTTTAACAGAATTACAACTAAGTTAAAAATTTAAAAATCCCGACGCGTTTCGCCTTATTGGTGCATTATCAAGGGCTGGCTACTGATTGATTCACGGGTTTTTCAGTCAGTAGCCAACCCTTGATAATGTCCCAATAAGGCAAAACGCGTCGGGCTTTTGTAATTTTTTTTGTAGTTGTAATTCTGTTAAAACTTAAATAAATATATTTATGGATTATTTGCTAAACAAGTGTTTTGCTTTCTTCTAGCCCTAATTTAATAATGAAGCTTTTACATAATTCGAACATGTTCCACCAAGTGTTCAAATACTCCTGGATTGTATACATTAAAATTTGCTGTGTGAGTTACATTTCCATATTGTTGGTAGCAAATAATAGACATAGGTAGATGTAGGATATCCACGTAGAGTTCATGTAGATTATATGTAAATTATTGTGTATATCACACTATGTAATATACACCCACATCATTGGGTTTTTCTATAGATAATAGTGGTTTTATTATTATTAATTATTCATGAGCACTATATGAGTAAACCTAATTCCTACTTTAAATGAGGATGTTGCGAACTTATTGGATGAATGGAACTTCAGTGTACTTTCCGGTATTTTTCAAAGTGAGAAAATTCTCCATTTTAGTCTGTTATAAAAAGTGATATGAGTACTTTTTTAATTTTTAGAATATCGTGAAATTCTACTATCGGACTTCATATATTTCAACTTACCAGGTATTCTTGTTGCGAGAGAACTTAATTTAGAAAGTGCTCTTTTACATTCATTACTTTCGTAAAGGTTATTCTAGTTAATCTGTAGTAGTTTCAAAATCAATAGCTACTTGATTTATTTTATTATTTTTAATGCTAACTGTAAAGGATACCAAAGTCAGAAAAAATTACTTCAATTTTTTAATTTTATATTATAATGCATATTACGTTCAGTATTTGACGAAGGATGTCACATTAATCCCACAAGAATTGAATAATACAATTCTAATTTTTGGAAAAAAAAAACATTTTAAGCCTGCATTTCCCAATTTTAACGTATTTATAAACAACCAGGGATAGAGGTAGATGTAACGCTTGGCTATAACTTCTAAATTTGATAAAAAACAATAGTACGTTTGGCTGATATTAAAATCTAAAAATCAGCCGTTTCGACCTTGATTGTGTTTTTTCTAAAACTTATTTTTCCATTTACGGTATACCTTTTTCTATACCCTATGATTTGATACTAGCTTATGTACCAAAAAAAGTACCTCGAAGTAATTAAATCTTTTAGGATTTGAAATTATTGCTTGAATGCTCCCATAAAGGAAGATCTTGGAAGAATATTACAAAGAACATAATTCACTTTCCAAAAATCAAACAAGTCTTTTAGTTGACTAAATTATCAAAGATTTAATATCACGTAAAGCAAATAAAAACAATTTTTCTAAGTGAAAACACAGTGAGTTAATTATTCTGACCATTTTTTATTCGCAACAATATTCGATAAATTCTTTTCAAGAAAACTTACTACACACCTCGTGCTAATGGCTAGAACCACGAGGAAAACTATATTCAAAATACAATAACAATGAAGGAAAATGAAGAGAACTGTCCGACTCGGTATTTTGAGATCTTCAACTACATTAAAGGAAAGAAAAGTCATGAAGACTCTTACAAAATGTGATTTTCTTTACAAATATTGATAACTAACAGCTGCAGTTGACGCATATAGCAATGTGTATAATGCGTTTCGTATCAGCAGGAACCAATACTCTTCAGTACAGCCAGTTCCTGCCTGACGCAGGCACCAGAAGAAAATGCTAAGTAGACCTCATATAGTCAATAGCCCATACAGCCCTATAGGTGGAACTATTCCTGAAGGCATGAATCATTCAGAACGTAAAATATTTTTAAACGTAATTTAATATATATTTTTAATATAAGTTGTGATCGTAGAAAGAGCATCTTATGTTAAGTGGCTCAAATTTTGCGGTACTGAACCATGGTCAAAAGTGGAAGACTATTGGCGCAAGACTTGTCACGTACGAAAAACATCTAATTACGTATTGAAAGAGTGGAAGTAATATACCTTTTCATTGGGATATATTCTTGTAATATAATTATTCTGTTAAATTTTCTTTTTATAAATATTTTTTTATGGTGATATTGATTTTGAATACCTGTTAGAAGAAAAATGTGTTAAAAACTGTGTTGAAAACTGGAATATATTCGCACCTGATACTTTTCCAAAACTTCAGAATTGTTACAGGGAAAAGTAAAGTAGGAGTAGAGAAACAATATTGGAAACCAAAAACGAAGTAAGTATCATAAGTTCGGTTTGGCTCTTCAACCGTTCGTAATAGTAATAGGTCCTTCAAGAATATTGAAAAACTTTTTGTTGTATTTCATTATATTATGTAGGTACATATTTCAATATTTGCCAATTTATATACGTTTATACTCGTATATGTGTGTCCTAAAAATTGCTGAAAAAGTTCAATAAGTGCCAGAAAGTAGGCAATTATCTATTGGAAATGACCTGTTTCAGCCATTTTCGGTAGATATGCTTAAGAAAAAGGGCAAAAATCGTAGAAATGGTTATATTTTGGGTACAGAGTGTGATAGGTTTTAAAGCCAAGTTTTTGGGATTCATAAATCCAATATGACAAATTGGTATTGTTGACAAATTTTTTGATAAAAATAGTAGTTAAATAAAAAAAAAACGAGTAAAATTTCCGAAATTTTTATTTTTTGAGCCATAACTTCAAAACGGATAGGAGGAAGGAAAAACTTAAACATCATTTATAGACCATTGGAACGGTCCAAAGATTTTAGTTTAAATCATTATCATAGAGTTCAGAAGTTACAGGGTGATATATAAAAACATTCCCAAATATCTTTAAGTCATGCTATCTCGGAAACCGAGGACCCCCTCCCCCCGCCGTAATTTGTTTTGTTGTTTTAAGTGTGACATATGCTTAGCCATCGGGTGTGACACAACTTGCAGGACACCCAGTAGAAACAGAAACTATACAAATTTATTTTTGCCTCGGCCTTGTTTTAGGCGATAATTTGGCACTCAATACAATTTAAAAATTTTCTGGTTCATTTTCTGCAAATTGTTTTTATAGATTCTACAATATCCACAAAACAGCCGCACAAACAAAAGTTTGTAAATAGAACATTTGTTAATTGATCGAAACAATTACGTATCATATGGAACTGAAAATGATTTTACGACTACAGGAGTTAAAGGCCATTCCGTTTTCAATGAAATCAAATCCTTTCATATTAAAGACAATTTTTGCGTAGATATCATCCGCGATTTCTTTGAGGGAGTATGCACATATGAAATCGCTAAAATTATTTGTTACTACTTAGATAATCAAACGTTTACCTTGAAGAATTAAACAAACGGAAGCAATGTTTCAATTATGGTGGATGAATTAGAGATTGAAAATATATCTAGACCAATTTCCATTGAAAATTTTCGGAAAAATAATTTTCGTATGCCTGCTAGTGAAACGATGTGTTTGGTTACACATTTTTCATTAATAATACGTTTTCCTTAACTTCGAGAATAATGGAGATAGTATTACAACGAACAATTTCGGAAGAAGACATAAAAACCTTAAAACGGGAAACGGGACCGTAATAAATTGGATGTAAAACAATATTCCGATTCATTTAAACCAAAATACCATTAGGAGGTCAATAGAGCAGGAGGTGATAGTCACCTAGAAAAACAAAAAATTAGGAGTTACAGAGTGATTAAGAAAACAAAACACCCTATATCTTAACAAGTACAGGTCGTACGGCTACAGTTAATTGTATGCAGAACTTCATGGCCTTTCCAACGATTGCTCAACCAGCCCGGTACTCCTCCCCTCTCAAAATTTATTGTGCTCTAAACCAAAAATTTGGGATTTTCTTACCCCTTTTGGTTTTACTTTGACGTCTATTTTTTTTGCAAAATGGTCATTAACATAAATTTTTCGTTGCAAAAAATGTAAACTGTAGACTTGCCTCTTTAATTTGACCTATTACACGCTATGTGCTGTCTGTAAGTGTTAAAGAATTATATCCTCACAAATTCAGGTCATACCGAAATTAGGCTGTATTTTTTTTAAATGACGTGTTTGCAGTCACCAAGGGAACAAATTATCTTTGAAAATAGGTTTTAGAACAGCTTTGAGAATATATTAAGAGTTAATAGCACTTTAACGGTTACAGATAGCACATAGGATGTAATATATCAAATTAAAGAGGAGAGTCCACAGTTGACAAGTTTTATAAAAAAGGTTATGTTAATGACCTTTTTGCAAAATAAATAGAGGTCATATTAAGACAAAAGGTAAGAAAATCCGAAATTTTTAGTCAAGGGCGGCTCCTCATTGGAAGCAAAGGAAGCACTGCAAGCACATAAAAGACAAATCATTTTGCATTACAATATTCTTATAGGGCGTTTTCACTACATCGAAATCACGTAATTTTGATATTGATTTCGAAATCACTGTCAAGTGTTTTCACTACCGCTGAGATGATTTCGTTTGATAGGTGATAGACTTAAATACCAAATTGGCATGTAAAATAATTAATTACATAAACGAGACTTTTGTAATTAAAAGGATATATTGTGTCAGCAACATTAATATAATATTTCAATTTAATTTTAAAATTCTTCCTTAAAAATTTAAAAACTTTATTGACAAATGTATACAACAAATGTCGAAAGATACAATTTGAGAAAAGGTGGAAACCGAAAATGAGCGCGTTCGGCCAAATTTTCGTAATTTCGATGATTTCGATTAAGTTGTTTGTACTGGAAATTACGTGAGTTCGTCGAAATAATTCTGAAGCAGCGAAATTACATGATTTCGATGTAGTGAAAACGCCCTATAAAAATATTTAAAAAAAAAATTATAAAATTCAAACTAGTTTACTCCTATGGCATCACTAGATACAACCTACAATATTTTATAATTAACGTCTAATTTTCTCGTACAAACTAAGAACATAACACCGAACCCAATGTCATTATATCGCTACTAACAAACTGTATGGTACGCTGACGTCGCGTGTGATGCACCCGTGCGCGTAGCTAGGTATGGGCACGGGAGGGCGCCCCCCCCCACTGATTCCGGTGCCGCACCGGTGCCAACCCCAGAAAAAACGATCCAAAATTATTAAATCAAATTAATCGATCAATTATATTTAAGTTTCAACCAAGCAAACATGAGAACATATACATTGAACGTATAACGAAATTATTTAATAGTGAGCTGTCGCTCCATCTGGAGTTGGTTTCAAATTTGTGAAAAGTGGTTTTAGCAACTGTAAAAATTTAGCAGAGGCCTTAAAAACACTCAGAATCATCGCCTTACTCTGAATGCAGCCAAAATTTATGTGTCCTATCGTCAATCTCTTACATTAGGAGATGTTAATCAACAACATACGAAACAGCAAGAGGAAGAAATTGTTATAAACCAAGAATACTTGGCTAAACTTATTGATATAATACTGACGCTTGTTCGCCAGCCTCTGAGACGACACCGGGAGGACTCGTCTTCTAAAAATAGGAGGTAATTTCTTGAAAATTACCCATTTGTGTTCGAAATAGGATGACAAATTTTCACTCAACTTTGAAAAACACAATAACTACTTCATCCCAGATATCCAGAATGAAATAATAGAAGTGATATCGAACCTTACTCCGATTGTTGAAGAAACTAAAGCATGTGGCTTTTTTTCTTTGAGTTTGGACGAGGCCAGCTGCTTTAAAGAGGAACAATTGTCAATAACCATAAGATATGCAAACGATCTCGACATAATGGAATAATTTCTAGGTTTTATAAATGATGTCAACTACAGAGATGCCCAAGGACTGGCAAAATAATTTTGGATACATTGAATACACACCATTTGGGTAATGTTTCAATTCTTGCCAGTATTATGATGGCACTAGCGTCATGTTTAGTAAGAATTGAGGCCTGCAAATTATTACTATAGTGAATGTACTGAGCAAATTTTTCCAGACCCAAAATGCCACTATTGGTCAGGGTCGTGATCTCATAGCAAGTACTATAGGTACTTTCGAAGCATGCAGGAATCAGTTCAAAATTTGGACAGATATCGAGCACCAAAAGGACTTTTATACAGAGTCGACAGTGGGCGAAAGCATTACATTAGATTTACCAGCTGATACACAACCAGAAAAATACTGGAAGATCACATTTACTACCAAGTAATAGATAACATCATAGTAAATCTAGAACGACGATTAGAAAACTTACCGTTAGCTCGCGTTGTGGATGCATTTCTTAAAAATTTAAATAATTTAAAATACCACTGCGAGCTACGGTGTATTAAAGTAAGCTACGATCTACTGATGTTTATACATACATACAGGACTGTTTATTATCTTTCTTTATTTTGTACACGCTTTTTCTAACGTTGGCCTGCCTGAAAGGACCACGGATGAAAGATATAAACAAAACTTAATTGAAGAATATTATTCTTCAATTTTGTGTCAGGCTGGCCCCTACAGGCCCACCCCACAATAAGCCCCTAGCTTCGCCAATGGATCCACCAACCATCATTCTACCCAACACCAGATCTGCCCCGATTCGTATTTTTTTACAAAAAATGTAGGGAATTTAGTCTTCTTCAACAAATTCATATTTTCACAGTTTTGTCGTAGGATCAACAGTTGAGCAATTATTTTGAAAAACCAACTTTGTGTACCTTTAATTCAAGATAGCGGAAAACGCTGACCCCCCAAGGTCGAAAACTTGGAACTTTCATGGGGCTCGGAACTAAATAACATATATCAAAATCGTTTTTACTCCACCTTTTGTAGGGCAAAAACTCCTACTGGGTAGACTATATGATTATATACAGTTTTTCTTATTTTTCTATTAAATATTATAGGTGTAACTAAAACAGCTTTGTAATTGTTGTACTTTTGTAATTTAGCCCTTATTATTAAAGAAATGAAATGTGTGGTTTGTTTTTTGAGAAATTTCGATAATTAAGGTTGCATCGTTAATTGGTGAGGTAACTAGATGACTGCGGGCTTTCGTTTTCCTGGTCTTGCTATTGTAGTTGTGTGCTTTTATTAGTGCTAAGTTTTTGGCCTTAATTTTTTTGCATATCTGAACATATCTGAATTATTACCATCAATTGGGATAGATGACCAATTATATACTGCATACCCTGGAACTAGAACCAGAACTGTTAAAAACAATTTAAACTTGAAACAATAATGGTTCGTAAATAAAAAGAGTTTGAATTTTAAACAACTTAATATCTGTTATATGAGTTAACACCCGCAACATAAACTTTCTCACGAAGCATCAGGGAACATGAAACCAACAACAGACATAGCTTCCAGTTAACACCAGCAACATAAACTTTCTCACGAAATATCAAGAAACATGAAACCAACAACAGAGATAACTTGCAGTCATTTCCTAGACTCGACAAATATCAAGAACGATTCCCCCAGTGAAAACTGCAACCTAATCAAAATAGCCGCGAGTAGTAAAGCAAGTTAAGATTTTAGACTTTAGACAAAGCTCACTTATAATCTAGCCGCCGTGAAATAAAAATTTCGTTTAAATTTTGTTTTTTTCTTACAAGTGAAAAATATTTTATTAACTGGCACCTGAGCAGGGACTGTTGGATAGTTAAGTAAAAATTCAGTGATTTCAATCAAGGTTTAAATCGATACCACAAAGCGAAAGTTTGTAATCAATCATTTACGACAGTTCAGTGATTTCAATCAAGGTTAAATCGAGACCACAAAGTGAAAGTGCGTAACCAATCCTCACTTATGAAAGTTTCTGTGAAATCAGGAAAATTACTTACTACAACAGTGGCAAGTAAAAGGATTAAAGCCCTTCGAAGTCTGCGCAACTAAGGAACTAGGAAAAGAGGCCCCGTAGTATCCAACACCAGGAAAAACTGGGCTGCCAAATAGAAGAATCAAGGACAACCAGGCCAGATTTAAAATATTTGCCAGCAGCCGCCTAATGCGTTGCAAGGAAGTACCACGAGCGGTCCCACCTAGGACAAGGCATTTAAGTACCCACGTCATGCTGTTACAACTCCAGATGGTAATTTTAGTGTAAGTCTATCAATTCCTTTGTTTAATTAGTTAGAAAAATATCGATAAATGGAAAATCTTCTTTAGAGACTCGAACTGTCGAAAAAGAAATTACAAAGAAAATTTAATTTTTTGTTGTTTGATTTAAATAGAATAAATTACAAGTGGAAATAAAATCTATAATCGAAAGAAAGTGAAAAAAAAATCAATCAAAATTTCTCCTTTAATTTAAATAAATTTCATTATAAGCAGCAAATCAAGTGAAATTGCATAGGAAAAGTGTAAAGAATTAAAATTAAAAATTCTATCGTAATTTTAAGTCTTTCGATGGAATTATCGGCGATGATAGCTCTAATGCCTCTAATTCTCTTAAGAGGCAAAAGTTTACATAGATAAAAATTTTATGAAGATTAGTCCAGACCTGAAAATCCCCCTTAAAGAACATTTTTCGAATTCAGTGAACGTAATAAACCCTAGAACAACCCATTTAAATTTAAAGCAAAGGCAAAGATTAAGGAAAACAATCACCAGTTGACCTAACCTATTCGCTGATCCCGACGAAAGACTAACCTGCATTACCACAGTAGAGGGAGAGATTCCGACTATTAATAATGACCCAGTCTATTCTAAAGTTTACCCTTACCCCCATGTGCCTTAAAAACGAAGTCGATAAGCAAATTGCAAAATTACTCGAAGACGGAATAATTCGCCCTTCGAAATCACCTTATAACTCTTCAGTTTGGGTCGCGCCCAATAAGGAAAACGCTTCTGGTGAAAAAAAAATATAGGTTGGTCATAGACTACCGCAAATTAAATAGCGTCGCAATCCCCGACAAATATCCAATTCCTGACATGACCGATGTCCTATCCAATTTAGGTCAAAATTTATATTTTACGACAATAGACCTGAAAAGCGGTTTCCATCAGATTCCCCTGAAGGAATCTGACATTGAGAAGACAGAATTTTCAGTAAACCACGATAAATATGAATTCACTCGGCTTCCATTTGGCCTAAAAAATGCTCCTTCAATTTTTCAACGTGCGCTCGAAGACATCGTTCGGGATCACATAGCCAAGAGATGCTACTTCTATATAGATTTTATATAGATATTATTATATTTGGAAAAAATGAGGAAGAACATTTCCAAAATCTAGATCTAGTCTTTAAAACTCTGGAGAAGGCCAATATGAAGATTCAACTCGATAAAAGCGAGTTTCTTCAAGACCAGTGTAGAGCATACCTACATACCACAATAATAATGGCATATGCATGTACCTCAACAACAAATAAAAATAAACGAAACAAACATAACAAGCAAAAGTTAATAACAACAAAGAAAAAGAAATATGATCGGAATAGCCATGCGCCATTCTACGATCCATTCACGAATTTACGCTAAGTGAAAGAAAGTTGTAAAAATGCAATATGATCACCACTGGTCACCGTTGCACCGTGATGGTGTATATAATGCATTACTCAGTGAACTTAAAAAAGGAATTTGCTCAATGACGCAATCGATAACTGTGTCATATCTACTTAGCATTTGTTCAATAAGAAAAAGATTGTAAAGTAAGCATCTAAACAATGCTATGCTTGTTCATGTAGGGGTTAATGTATATGCATTTATCGATAATATATATTTTTGATCGATATTGCTAATATGAGCAAGGTAAGCAATTTGTAATACTCTTTTTAATATTTTTCATATATGTAGAATAGTTCTCATGAGAAACAATATTTCGTATTAAGGTTTTAATGATGTAAGCAATTTTCAAAAAGTATAAATTAAGTGCAATATGAAATAAAGATTCAGAGTTTTACCTGCAACTGTCGGTGTTTAATTCAATTGCCAGATATTGAGCTATTTAGCTCCAACATGGCTGATATAAAAGGTAATGAGCTTTTCAGCTCTCATTGAAGATATCCATATTCAAACACCAGATATTGAGCCTTTGGCTCTAACTTGGTGCTCTTTTAAAAGATTGAGCTCTTTAGCTCTAGTATTAAAAGTCATTTAATTAAAAGATCGAATTGAAGAAGGCAAGCGAAATCTAGGAAAGGAAGCAACTTATTTACACCAGGTTGAATTTCTTGGCTTTATAATTTCAAAGGATGGCATTAAAGCAAATCCAAGCAAAGTACAAGCAATTGTCGATTTTCCAGCCCCCAGAACATTAAAAGACCTTCGCTCCTTTCTAGGGTTATCCGGATACTACCGCCGCTTCATCAAAGATTATGCAAAACTCGTAAAACCCTTGACGTCGCTTTTAAGAGGGGAAGATGAAGGAGTGTCCAAAACGTTATCAAAAACAAAACCTATTCATATAGACCCCCAAGCATTTAAAGAGTTCAATAAAGTGAAGGATTCCCTTATTTCCAAAGAAGTCTTACTCTCCTACCAAGATTTCGGGAAAGATGTTGAGCTCACAACCGACGCTTCCAACTTTGCACTTGGGGCGGTTTTATTCCAAGACAGGAGGCCAATTACGTTCCTATCTAGAACACTCACTAAAACCCAAGAAAGCTATGCGGCAAATGGAAAAGAAATGCTCGCCATAATTTGGTCACTTAATTCTCTTAGAAATTTCTTTAATGGCTCCAAAAGGGTTAAAATATTTACTGACCACCAACCGCTTACGTACGCACTTAGTAAAAAGAATTTCAATTACAAAATGAACCGATGGAAAGCTAATTTGGAAGAGTATAATGTTATCGCGTATGCTCTCTCAAGAAAAGTTCATTGTTCTGAAATTATTGCGATGTCTCAAACTCAACACAGCGATGAAAGTTCTTCACACGATCTCATTCCAATAATCGAAACCCCCATCAATGTCTTTAGAAATCAGTTAATATTAAACAAAGGAGAAGAGGACAGCTACCAGATCAAGAACACTTTTCCCAATTACACTCGTCACATATTCATTAAGCCCGAATACTCTGAGGCAGACATCATTAACATCTTCAACAGATACTTAAACCCTCACACGATTAACGCCCTGAAAACGAAAGAATCAATATTGGGGAAGATCCAGTGGATATACGCAATGCATTTCAGGAATTACAGAATTTGGTTCACGCGAATGATGGTAGAGGACATTGCGGACGAAAACGAACAAGAAGAGAAGATATCATCCATTCACCGCAGAGCACACCGAAATGCGCAAGAGAAAAAAACCAATTAATAGAGAAATATTATTTTCCCAAGATGAGCCGAAAGATCAATGTCTTATTTCGCCGATGTACCACTTGTAAAGAAAAGAAATACGATAGGCAGCCGAATAGTCAGATTATCAACCCTACACCTATTCCAAATTATCCCGTCCACGTAGACATTTACTCCACAGAAAAGAAATTAGTCCACACTGCTATAGAAGATGTGAAACAACCCCTAAGGGATATCTTATTCTTTTTCGGCTTACCGGAAATTGTCCCGTTAGACAACGAAAAATCGCTAAATTCGGTCTCCATTGTTTCCATGCTTGAAGATGATCTAAAAATTAAAATATTCAAGACCCCACCCTATATGAGTGAAGTCAATGGACAGATCGAGAGATTCCATTCAACCCTCGCGGAAATCATGAGGTGTTTGAAATCAGACGGTTTAGAAAGAACGTGCGAAGAACTGCTCGAAAGAGCTGTTAACGAATATAACTACTCAATTCATTCTACTACCGGAAAGAAACCAATAACACTATTCTATGGTAGAACCCCCAACTTAAGCCCTGAAGAATTCGAACAAACCCACCTTAGCAACATTAAAAAACTAAGAGAGAAACAGGAAAAGGGCCTTAAGTACCATAATAAAAAACGTGAGCAAATTAAAAGTTACGAACCAGGTCAGGTAGTAGTAGTACGTCGAGCACAACAAAAGGTTAGGTTCTAAATTGACCGTCAGATATAAACCAGAAATAGTGAAAGAGAATAAGAACACGACAATTATTACAGAATCAGGGAAAACAGTTCACAAAAGTAATATTAGAAACTATAACGGAACCATTCCTTACTATGAAATCGATCCCCCTTTTATTACAGATGTGCTCAGATACTAGATTATTCCAACTCGCAAATCATCGCCATTAATACCGGAAAGGCTAAAATACAAGATGGGAATCTCAAGCTAATTCACGTCATTGAATAAGAAAAGTACCAGGAACTTCTAACCGAAATAGATCCAATCCAGCAGGACATAACCAGCAGTCATCCCCTATTCCCTTATCTTAGACATGAATGGCTCCAAATTCAAGATCAATTAGACAATTTAAAACCACAGAAATTAAAAATATCATTAGATTTCATAGGTAGTGCTTGGAAGTGGATTGGAGGCAACCCAGACCACGAAGACTTCGAAATTATAAAAGACAAAATCAATAATGTATTTGAAAATAACAATAGACAGGTAGTAATTAATAAATTACACAATGAGAGAATAAACAATATTACAAACATAACTAACGAGATATTAAACGCGCTTAAGAAAGAAAATTTTGTAAATGACCACTTAGTTTTTAATATTCAGTACAAATTAAAAATCATTAAAGAAGAATTAACAAATATAACATATGCCATACACTGCGCTAGGTCAGGAATTATTAATTCTATGTTTTTTATCAAAAGCAGAAATAAAATTCACAATAGAGACATTAGATAAAGAGAACCTTCCGTACTCTACACCAGAAGAAGCACTTGATTTTGCCGATATTAAAGTTATAACAAACAGTTCTTGTCCACTTTGTATTATTTATATTCCCATAACGACAACAGAAATTTACCAAAAATTGTTATTAAAGCCAGTCAAAAGAGGCAATATTGTAAATGAAATTTTATATAGTAGTATTCTGAAAAACAATGCGGCTACATTTGGAATTATGAACGAATGCAAGACATTTAACCAATTAACCTTAGCGGCACATTCTTGGTAAAATTCCACAATGCGACCATAAAAACCAACAGAAGATCCTACGTATCAAGAACAGCGTCAACCCTTTAACTCTTACCTGCTAGTCTCCAACTGACTCCACAAGAACAAGAATACCGAGAACTTCTATCGCTAGAAATGATGAACGAACTTCAGACAAATAATACCAACCAAATTGAGCTCCTACAAACAGAAAAATTTACCCATCAAACAATAAGCTATGGACTAGAGCTGAAAATTGGATCCGAATTGGCTAATATCCGAATATCCGGATACCTGGATCTGCGAACTATCCGATTCCTGAGATCCGGTTCCGAACTAATCCGGATCCGGACTAAGCAAAAAAGCTTTAAAATTGTGTTGTTTCATTGAGAAAATAAGAATATCATGATATTTATATTTTTCCAATGAAACAATGCAATCTGAGGGAAATTTTGACCTTTTTTTGCTTAGTCTGGATCCGGATATTTGGGATTCGAATAATAGGATCCGGATTATCAGGATACCCGGATTTGAGGAATCGCATCCTAATTATCTCGGATAATCCGGATAATAAATTATCCGGAAGCTCTACTATGGACCGATCATCGCAATAGCGTTAACGTAAATAATCATAATCGCTTGCAAGGCAAGTTACCACCGAAAGCTAGAAATCATCAGTCAATTTAAGGAACCCGAAACAATTCAAGGAAACCAGATAGAGGATATCCCTGAACCAACAACGCAACACCACGAAGACGGAAACGAGATAACAAAACCAAGTCAATCAATTTCAATATCAACCATCGAAAAGCCATTAACAAAAACCAGAAGGAAATTTTACGAAACTCCATTTTTTTTATTCCTCCCAAATGAGGACATTCGCATCTAATAAGGGAAGAGTTAACACCAGCAACATAAACTTTCTCACGAAACATCAAGGAACATGAAACCAACAACAGAGATAATTTCCAGTTAACACCAGCAACATAAACTTTCTCACGAAATATCAAGAAACATGAAACCAACAACAGAGATAAGTTGCAGTCATTTCCGAGACTCGACAAACATCAAGAACGAAAGTGAAAACTGCAACCTAATCAAAATAGCCGCGAGTAGTTAAGCTAGTTAAGATTTTAGACTTTAGAAAAAGCTCAGTTGTAATCTAGCCGTCGTGAAATAAAAAGTTTGTTTAAATTTTTTTTTTCTTACAAGTGAAAAATATAATATTAACTTATATCTTAATTGTAGTTTGAATCTCAAATAAATTAAATCTCGTATCATTACTGTTCACGCCACCTGAAATTAGATATAAGGCGCAAACTTAAATTAAATTATAATTATGGTATACTTGCAACTTTCGTTTATATTTGTTTACTTCTGAAATAGAAATATTTTCCATTTTGCTTCTTGTATAAAAATTCTAGCTTAAATGAAATTTCGAACTACGCTCTAATTCTAAAAAATTGCATTCATCTTCGTACTAGACAATAGTAACTTAATTTCTGAACACTATGTAACTGAATTGTACTAAATTTATTATGTTGATGTACCCAACTAATTACTCATACCCTTGAAGCTTCACTGCTGATTGAGCACGCGTAAATTTAAGTTCAAGTTAGTGATTGTAACTAGGAATATTTGAAGTTAGAAAGAATATAAAGAACGGCATGTGATTTAACTCAACATCCAGTATATCAATTACTTAAGCATAAACCCTATTGAAACAACTTCATCAAATGCAGTTTATTTTATGAACACAAAGGATACAAATTAAAATTTTTATTATGTTCCGTTGTCCGAACCCAAAGTTTACTAGGAAATCACTAACCTAAAGTTGCTTCCATTTCCAACGGATGTCCCTTGTATCACTTTGTGGCTCGTAACTGTTGAAGATGGAGTGTATAAGAAAAAATAAGGCCTCACGATAATCTTACTTTATTAAAAATATTACTACCTATAAAATATACAAGTTACAATATCGAGTGACTAAGATAGACTGACTGGACTGTGCACTGAGTCGCTATACTTATTCAGGCTTCGTACCTTTACGTGTATGACTGTACTCAAATGTAAGGCTGTAATAGTGTATATCTATTGTTAATATATTAAAACATCTTCCGTTCAAAATAATTGACAATTTTTTTTTTTTTTTTAATTTTACTTAACTAAGTCCAAAGTTTCGGTTTAAATTCATTATGTAAATTTAACTTATTGTAAGAAGCCTCTACTTGTAATTCATTAGTATATGATTTCATTATGAGGTATGTCTAATGCTTTATACAAAAAGAATCTTCATACTTATTATCAATACTATGCCATATACATTTGTTTTTAAATATATAATAGTTATTAATATGATGCACAGCAATCTCCAAAGGTACTATATAAGATTTAATTCAAAATTGAGACGCTACTGCAGTTAATACATATTGTGTCTTTAACCTAAGATAAGTGTCTTTAGTTCGTTTACGGGTAGGTTAATCTATCTGGCAGTATTATTTTTCTACCAAAACGAGTCTGATACCCATTACTCCCATTGGAGTCTATGAGATTAGATTGATTGTCAACGTTTGATATTGGCTGATTCGTAATATTAGTATTAGAGTTTGTATCAGATGATATTCTTTGATCGCATCTATAAGAACTTATATTTAATAAACTTGGTGTAAGTTGTTCCGTATAATCCTTATGTGCATTTGGATCCTTGTTTGTCTTATTTAAAATGTGTTCGCGATTTCGACGAAATATGGTACCATTACTTTCATCTGTAACTAGATAGGACCTAGGCTCTTTGCAATGACTTAAGACAGTGCCAGGATACCATATTGAAGTAGGTGATCTTTTATAATATATTTTCTCTCCATTTTGTAGTGGCTTTAAAGATTTTGTATGCCTATCATAATAAAGTTTCATTTTTGACTGTTTGTTTCGAAAATGTTTTGAATAATTTTTGGTATTAACTAATTTGGGCTTTAGGACGTTTTGTTTTGCGGGTAGTTTAGTTCTAAGCTGTCTCGACATGAGAAGCTCAGCCGGAGACAATCCGCTTGCATTTAGTGTTGTACGATATTGTAGTAGCGCGGAATATATGTCAGAATTTGTTTCGAGACACTTCTGGAAAATTCTTTTAATAGAGCCTATAGTTCTTTCTGCAAGGCCATTAGATCGTGGAAGGTAAGGGCTGGATGTGATATCCCAATCACTATTGAATTTTTTTAACTCGGCAGAGTTGAATGGAGGACCATTATCAGATGTCATTATGCGTGGTATTCCATGACGAGCAAAAATCGATTTTATTTGTGTTAAAACCAAAGTTGTGTTGTGACCCGAAGAGAGCAGAGCAATTTCTGGATACGACGAATAGTAGTCGACAACAAGTAGATATGCACATTTGTTAAATTCAAATGAGTCAATGCCTACTTTGTACCAGGGAAATACCTCGATGTCGTGTGGTTTCAACGGTTGCTTTTGATTATTGGACCTATGACGTATGCATGCTTCACAATTACTGACAAGATTTAGGATATCGTTATTTATGTTTGGCCAATATACAACCCGTCTGGCTAAATTTCTGCACTTTTCGATACCTAAATGTCCTTCATGTATTCGACGTAATATGTCTTTGCGTAATGAGGTAGGTATAACTAAACTTTGAGACTTAAATAGCAAGTTATCGAAGGAAAAGATTTCGTCACGTATGTTAAAGTAAGGTCGAACATCTTCATCGAGTTGATCTTTACGGTTAGGCCATCCTTCGATAAAGTGTTTCTTCAGTTTTGATAATACTGGATCATTTTTGGTTGCTATTTTAAATTCATTTAGTCTAGCTTCTGCTACAGATAGAGATGAAGTGAGAAGATTACAATTCAGAATAGTTTCTTCATCTATCTCCGGTAAAGCAAATCTTGATAAAGGTGCACGAGAAAGTGTGTCAGCAATATATAAGTGTTTACCTGGTTTATAGTTAACTTTTAAATCATATGCTGCGAGCTTGAGCATAATTCGTTGTAGGAGAGGGGGAACTTTGTAAAGAGGTTTTAAAAATAAGGACACTAAGGGCTTGTGGTCCGTTTCGACTGTGACTGTATGGCCATAAACATACTGGTGAAATTTCGTGCAACCGTATAAGATTGTGAAAAGTTCCTTCTGAATTTGAGCATAGCCCTTCTGTGACTCCGTCAAAGTAGCAGACCCATAAGCAATTGGTTTTCCGTCCTGTGTTATGACAGCTCCAACTGCATCTTTAGAGGCATCTGTACTTAGAGTAATTGACTTGTTAAGATTAAAGTATGTGAGTGTGGGACTATTCGTGAGGGTTTGTTTTATTGTTGAATTCCTTATCATGGGTCTCATACCAATGCCATAATACATCTTTTTTAATAATTCTCGTAAGTGACTAGTTCTTGACGACAGATTATCAATAAAGCTTCCTAAATAATTTACCATTCCGAGAAATCTCTGTAGATCAGATACTGAATTGGGACGTGGCATTTGGCATATTGCTTCAATTTTCGTTGGATCGGGACGAACTCCATCTTTATTAAATATATGTCCTAAATATGAGATTTCAGTTAAACTGAATTTAGATTTTGACTTATTAAATTTAAGGCCAACTTTCCTAGCTCTTTCAAGTACTAGCCTTAATGTAGAGTCATGCTCAACTTTAGTTCTACCGAAAATTAAAAAGTCGTCGATATAAATTATTAAATTTGAAATATCTGAGAATAAGCTTATCATTTTGGCATGAAAAATTTCTGGGGCCGCATTAATTCCAAAAGGTAATCGAAGAAATTTGTATTTACCGAACGGGATTATGAAAGTGCAAAGCTTACAAGAATATTCATCAAGTGGTATTGCCCAGAATCCGGAATTTGCATCCAAAGATGTGAAAACTTTCGCATGACACAACTGAGCTTTGATATCATCTAATTTTGGGAATTGAAAATGTGAACGCATTATTACTTTATTTAGGTTACGCGGATCAAGGCAAATTCTCAAACTCCCAGATCGTTTTTTAACAATTACGATTGGACTTACCCACTCAGTAGGTTCACTTACTTTGGTGATGATATTAATATTTTCAAGACGTGACAATTCATCCTTCAGGGGATTAATTGAACTATACGGTATTCTTCGGGTAGGCATAATAACTGGAGATGCATTGGGACGGACTTCTAAATGACAGTTTTCTTGGAGACATCCAATGCCATCAAAAACATCACTGAATTGTTCTATAACTTTGGATTCATTCCTTACGATACATTTCACTTCACTAACTTTTGCAATTAAATTCATTTCAGTGCACGTCTGTAAACCTAATATTGTTTGACAATTAATATCTACGATATAAAAGGTTATATAATATGAATTATTATTATAAAAGCACTTAATTTTAGATTTACCCATTAAAGGAAGCCGTTCTCCACTAAATGTCAATATCGCCGTGCATGTGATTTAGTTAGTTCTAAATTTTTTGCAATTTCCACTGCTTTGTCTAATTTGATATTTCCTTCAGAAAGCAGTCTCTCTTTTATATGTATGAAATTTTGGCTTAAGCCACATACGAAAATATCTCTGACTAATTTTTCACGTAAGTCGCTGAACTCACAGGATAGGCTAAGATTTTTTAACGCTGTGATATAATCGTCTATAGACTCACCTGCTCCTTGAGCTCTACAAAAGAACTTGTGACGCTCAATTGCAATGTTTACCTTTGGTAAAAAGTATTCTTCAAATTTGGTAATGAGGTCACTATATTTGACAGTATCCACGTTTAAATTGAATGAGTTAAATACTCGAAGTGACCCTGAGCCCATGCAATGAAGTAGAATGGCTACTTTTTTATCGTCTGAGCAGTCCTCAATTCCTGTGGCACGCGCGTAAATTTTAAATTGGGTTATCCAACTAATCCACGTCATAGGTAGATTTGACGAATTCCATTCTAGTGGCGGCATGGAAAATGAGGTAAATGATGGATTGACGACGGCCATTTTGTTATCCGATGAACCACCACCAGCCGTGGAGCTTTGATTAGAACTTAACGTTGTCTTGTGTGTTGGCATTTTCGTTGTTTTATTAAATATTTTTAAATATTTTTAAATATTTTTAAATATTTTTAAATATTTAATAAAACAACGAAAATGCCAACACACAAGACAACGTTAAGTTCTAATCAAAGCTCCACGGCTGGTGGTGGTTCATCGGATAACAAAATGGCCGTCGTCAATCCATCATTTACCTCATTTTCCATGCCGCCACTAGAATGGAATTCGTCAAATCTACCTATGACGTGGATTAGTTGGATAACCCAATTTAAAATTTACGCGCGTGCCACAGGAATTGAGGACTGCTCAGACGATAAAAAAGTAGCCATTCTACTTCATTGCATGGGCTCAGGGTCACTTCGAGTATTTAACTCATTCAATTTAAACGTGGATACTGTCAAATATAGTGACCTCATTACCAAATTTGAAGAATACTTTTTACCAAAGGTAAACATTGCAATTGAGCGTCACAAGTTCTTTTGTAGAGCTCAAGGAGCAGGTGAGTCTATAGACGATTATATCACAGCGTTAAAAAATCTTAGCCTATCCTGTGAGTTCAGCGACTTACGTGAAAAATTAGTCAGAGATATTTTCGTATGTGGCTTAAGCCAAAATTTCATACATATAAAAGAGAGACTGCTTTCTGAAGGAAATATCAAATTAGACAAAGCAGTGGAAATTGCAAAAAATTTAGAACTAACTAAATCACATGCACGGCGATATTGACATTTAGTGGAGAACGGCTTCCTTTAATGGGTAAATCTAAAATTAAGTGCTTTTATAATAATAATTCATATTATATAACCTTTTATATCGTAGATATTAATTGTCAAACAATATTAGGTTTACAGACGTGCACTGAAATGAATTTAATTGCAAAAGTTAGTGAAGTGAAATGTATCGTAAGGAATGAATCCAAAGTTATAGAACAATTCAGTGATGTTTTTGATGGCATTGGATGTCTCCAAGAAAACTGTCATTTAGAAGTCCGTCCCAATGCATCTCCAGTTATTATGCCTACCCGAAGAATACCGTATAGTTCAATTAATCCCCTGAAGGATGAATTGTCACGTCTTGAAAATATTAATATCATCACCAAAGTAAGTGAACCTACTGAGTGGGTAAGTCCAATCGTAATTGTTAAAAAACGATCTGGGAGTTTGAGAATTTGCCTTGATCCGCGTAACCTAAATAAAGTAATAATGCGTTCACATTTTCAATTCCCAAAATTAGATGATATCAAAGCTCAGTTGTGTCATGCGAAAGTTTTCACATCTTTGGATGCAAATTCCGGATTCTGGGCAATACCACTTGATGAATATTCTTGTAAGCTTTGCACTTTCATAATCCCGTTCGGTAAATACAAATTTCTTCGATTACCTTTTGGAATTAATGCGGCCCCAGAAATTTTTCATGCCAAAATGATAAGCTTATTCTCAGATATTTCAAATTTAATAATTTATATCGACGACTTTTTAATTTTCGGTAGAACTAAAGTTGAGCATGACTCTACATTAAGGCTAGTACTTGAAAGAGCTAGGAAAGTTGGCCTTAAATTTAATAAGTCAAAATCTAAATTCAGTTTAACTGAAATCTCATATTTAGGACATATATTTAATAAAGATGGAGTTCGTCCCGATCCAACGAAAATTGAAGCAATATGCCAAATGCCACGTCCCAATTCAGTATCTGATCTACAGAGATTTCTCGGAATGGTAAATTATTTAGGAAGCTTTATTGATAATCTGTCGTCAAGAACTAGTCACTTACGAGAATTATTAAAAAAGATGTATTATGGCATTGGTATGAGACCCATGATAAGGAATTCAACAATAAAACAAACCCTCACGAATAGTCCCACACTCACATACTTTAATCTTAACAAGTCAATTACTCTAAGTACAGATGCCTCTAAAGATGCAGTTGGAGCTGTCATAACACAGGACGGAAAACCAATTGCTTATGGGTCTGCTACTTTGACGGAGTCACAGAAGGGCTATGCTCAAATTCAGAAGGAACTTTTCACAATCTTATACGGTTGCACGAAATTTCACCAGTATGTTTATGGCCATACAGTCACAGTCGAAACGGACCACAAGCCCTTAGTGTCCTTATTTTTAAAACCTCTTTACAAAGTTCCCCCTCTCCTACAACGAATTATGCTCAAGCTCGCAGCATATGATTTAAAAGTTAACTATAAACCAGGTAAACACTTATATATTGCTGACACACTTTCTCGTGCACCTTTATCAAGATTTGCTTTACCGGAGATAGATGAAGAAACTATTCTGAATTGTAATCTTCTCACTTCATCTCTATCTGTAGCAGAAGCTAGACTAAATGAATTTAAAATAGCAACCAAAAATGATCCAGTATTATCAAAACTGAAGAAACACTTTATCGAAGGATGGCCTAACCGTAAAGATCAACTCGATGAAGATGTTCGACCTTACTTTAACATACGTGACGAAATCTTTTCCTTCGATAACTTGCTATTTAAGTCTCAAAGTTTAGTTATACCTACCTCATTACGCAAAGACATATTACGTCGAATACATGAAGGACATTTAGGTATCGAAAAGTGCAGAAATTTAGCCAGACGGGTTGTATATTGGCCAAACATAAATAACGATATCCTAAATCTTGTCAGTAATTGTGAAGCATGCATACGTCATAGGTCCAATAATCAAAAGCAACCGTTGAAACCACACGACATCGAGGTATTTCCCTGGTACAAAGTAGGCATTGACTCATTTGAATTTAACAAATGTGCATATCTACTTGTTGTCGACTACTATTCGTCGTATCCAGAAATTGCTCTGCTCTCTTCGGGTCACAACACAACTTTGGTTTTAACACAAATAAAATCGATTTTTGCTCGTCATGGAATACCACGCATAATGACATCTGATAATGGTCCTCCATTCAACTCTGCCGAGTTAAAAAAATTCAATAGTGATTGGGATATCACATCCAGCCCTTACCTTCCACGATCTAATGGCCTTGCAGAAAGAACTATAGGCTCTATTAAAAGAATTTTCCAGAAGTGTCTCGAAACAAATTCTGACATATATTCCGCGCTACTACAATATCGTACAACACTAAATGCAAGCGGATTGTCTCCGGCTGAGCTTCTCATGTCGAGACAGCTTAGAACTAAACTACCCGCAAAACAAAACGTCCTAAAGCCCAAATTAGTTAATACCAAAAATTATTCAAAACATTTTCGAAACAAACAGTCAAAAATGAAACTTTATTATGATAGGCATACAAAATCTTTAAAGCCACTACAAAATGGAGAGAAAATATATTATAAAAGATCACCTACTTCAATATGGTATCCTGGCACTGTCTTAAGTCATTGCAAAGAGCCTAGGTCCTATCTAGTTACAGATGAAAGTAATGGTACCATATTTCGTCGAAATCGCGAACACATTTTAAATAAGACAAACAAGGATCCAAATGCACATAAGGATTATACGGAACAACTTACACCAAGTTTATTAAATATAAGTTCTTATAGATGCGATCAAAGAATATCATCTGATACAAACTCTAATACTAATATTACGAATCAGCCAATATCAAACGTTGACAATCAATCTAATCTCATAGACTCCAATGGGAGTAATGGGTATCAGACTCGTTTTGGTAGAAAAATAATACTGCCAGATAGATTAACCTACCCGTAAACGAACTAAAGACACTTATCTTAGGTTAAAGACACAATATGTATTAACTGCAGTAGCGTCTCAATTTTGAATTAAATCTTATATAGTACCTTTGGAGATTGCTGTGCATCATATTAATAACTATTATATATTTAAAAACAAATGTATATGGCATAGTATTGATAATAAGTATGAAGATTCTTTTTGTATAAAGCATTAGACATACCTCATAATGAAATCATATACTAATGAATTACAAGTAGAGGCTTCTTACAATAAGTTAAATTTACATAATGAATTTAAACCGAAACTTTGGACTTAGTTAAGTAAAATTAAAAAAAAAAAAAAAATTGTCAATTATTTTGAACGGAAGATGTTTTAATATATTAACAATAGATATACACTATTACAGCCTTACATTTGAGTACAGTCATACACGTAAAGGTACGAAGCCTGAATAAGTATAGCGACTCAGTGCACAGTCCAGTCAGTCTATCTTAGTCACTCGATATTGTAACTTGTATATTTTATAGGTAGTAATATTTTTAATAAAGTAAGATTATCGTGAGGCCTTATTTTTTCTTATACACTCCATCTTCAACAGTTACGAGCCACAAAGTGATACAAGGGACATCCGTTGGAAATGGAAGCAACTTTAGGTTAGTGATTTCCTAGTAAACTTTGGGTTCGGACAACGGAACATAATAAAAATTTTAATTTGTATCCTTTGTGTTCATAAAATAAACTGCATTTGATGAAGTTGTTTCAATAGGGTTTTATGCTTAAGTAATTGATATACTGGATGTTGAGTTAAATCACATGCCGTTCTTTATATTCTTTCTAACTTCAAATATTCCTAGTTACAATCACTAACTTGAACTTAAATTTACGCGTGCTCAATCAGCAGTGAAGCTTCAAGGGTATGAGTAATTAGTTGGGTACATCAACATAATAAATTTAGTACAATTCAGTTACATAGTGTTCAGAAATTAAGTTACTATTGTCTAGTACGAAGATGAATGCAATTTTTTTAGAATTAGAGCGTAGTTCGAAATTTCATTTAAGCTAGAATTTTTATACAAGAAGCAAAATGGAAAATATTTCTATTTCAGAAGTAAACAAATATAAACGAAAGTTGCAAGTATACCATAATTATAATTTAATTTAAGTTTGCGCCTTATATCTAATTTCAGGTGGCGTGAACAGTAATGATACGAGATTTAATTTATTTGAGATTCAAACTACAATTAAGATATAAGTTAATATTATATTTTTCACTTGTAAGAAAAAAAAAATTTAAACAAACTTTTTATTTCACGACGGCTAGATTACAACTGAGCTTTTTCTAAAGTCTAAAATCTTAACTAGCTTAACTACTCGCGGCTATTTTGATTAGGTTGCAGTTTTCACTTTCGTTCTTGATGTTTGTCGAGTCTCGGAAATGACTGCAACTTATCTCTGTTGTTGGTTTCATGTTTCTTGATATTTCGTGAGAAAGTTTATGTTGCTGGTGTTAACTGGAAATTATCTCTGTTGTTGGTTTCATGTTCCTTGATGTTTCGTGAGAAAGTTTATGTTGCTGGTGTTAACTCTTCCCTTATTAGATGCGAATGTCCTCATTTGGGAGGAATAAAAAAAATGGAGTTTCGTAAAATTTCCTTCTGGTTTTTGTTAATGGCTTTTCGATGGTTGATATTGAAATTGATTGACTTGGTTTTGTTATCTCGTTTCCGTCTTCGTGGTGTTGCGTTGTTGGTTCAGGGATATCCTCTATCTGGTTTCCTTGAATTGTTTCGGGTTCCTTAAATTGACTGATGATTTCTAGCTTTCGGTGGTAACTTGCCTTGCAAGCGATTATGATTATTTACGTTAACGCTATTGCGATGATCGGTCCATAGTAGAGCTTCCGGATAATTTATTATCCGGATTATCCGAGATAATTAGGATGCGATTCCTCAAATCCGGGTATCCTGATAATCCGGATCCTATTATTCGAATCCCAAATATCCGGATCCAGACTAAGCAAAAAAAGGTCAAAATTTCCCTCAGATTGCATTGTTTCATTGGAAAAATATAAATATCATGATATTCTTATTTTCTCAATGAAACAACACAATTTTAAAGCTTT
>OZ005740.1:189227458-189281914 GCA_963930735.1 Dioctria linearis
CAGGACTAAGAGAACCTTTAGGCTCCACTATGAAACCATTTACCTTGGCAGAAGTTTTTGCATTCTGCATTAACGAACAAAATACTGTTGCGAGCGTTATCTAAAACACAATATTAACTGTTATATATATTTTGTTATTTAATAAACAAGTTCTTTATTTTCGTTTTACACTTATACAATTCACAAATCTTCAATTAATGAACTCAATTATAATTATCGCTAATACTGTACTTTCAATTATCGCAATCCAATTACACTTTCGCCTGTTTATTACCTTCGCTTGTTAACACTGCAACGTCTAAGACAAGATCCTTTTTCTGACGGTTACAGCTATTATATTTGTACCCTAGAAACTCTTAAGATTATTCTGGAGTGTTCTATTCCAGAAGCTTCTTGACTATTTTATTCATTCTATTCCTGAACCTTCCCGAAGATTCCATCGTCTATTCTCCGAACCTGAAGTCGTTTACTCTCCATTGCCACTAGATGCCACCAGTTGTCTCTTTCTGTTGCACGTAACACATTGACACAAGCGGTCCAAATGAACAATTTTATGCTTACCTCTTATGACACGCTGAATCCAGTATACCACGTCATTAATTCTCGTTACTAGTGAATACGGTCCTTCCCAGTGTTGTTGCAATTTTGGAGAACGTCCCTTACTTCGTTTTGGGTTGTAAATCCAAACAAGATCACCTTCATTAAATCCTGCGGAATCAGCACGTAAGTAATAGCGGGTCTTCATCCGATCAGTATTTGTTGTTAATTTCGTCCTCGTGGCCTCCTGTACATCAGCTAATTGTTGTTTGAGCTCCGACACGTAGTCAGTAGATAGGCTATGCCGATTCTGGACCAAACCGTGAAATACTATTCTAAGTCCAAAATGTAAACAAAGGCACGTGTACTTCTACGTACATATTTGACCTTGAGATTGAGATAAGGTTTGACAGTTCACTTCCGGTCTGTTGGTGTGTGTGTGTACGTATGTGTGTGTGTGTGTACGTATGTGAGTGTCTACGTGTATGTACATTTAGACCGGAAGTGACGTCATAGCGGAAGTGTGGTTTTGTTGATATGGATCGTGGGAAACTGTAGCAGGATATCCTGGTGTTGGCCGGAAGTGTGGTCTTGGTGATAAGGGTGTTGTTGTTGTTGCCCCGTAAGCCGGAAGTGCGGTCTTGGTGATAAGAGTGTTGTTGTTGCCCCGGAAGTATGCTCTTGCAGATAAGGGTGTAGAATGGGTGGAAGTGTGGTATTGCTGATAAAGAGCGTGGGAAAATGTAGCAGGATATCCTGTTGTTGGCCGCAAGTATACATCCGGTGATTGATTGAAGTTTGACTACAGTTTAATTTAGTTTTTGGTGAATAAAGTGCTTAAGTATAGAACGGAAAAATGTCTACAGCAAAAAGATCATTTGTTGAAGTTTCATCTAGGAAGCTAAAAAATTCATCTTCACTTCAAGCAGATTCGGAGAAACAAAGATATCCTTTGAATCCTCCTCCTCATCCTACTCAAATGGACTTAAAGAAGCAAACACATTCTTTGAATGTTTTCAATTCATTTGTATGCAAAGGCGTTATACCCTGCAGAGATATGGAGATTAATAAACCATATAGAATATTGGAAGCTAAGCGATTGAATACTGTTTATGGCGAAAAGATCCAATTGAAGGTTGATGAGGGGTGTGTATACTTACCCCAACGGTATTTGCCTGTACAAGATGAGATATTGAAGGATATATCAGGAGGACACTGCTACATAATTAACAGAGGACCTCAAGGAAAATCATATCTGCTGGAGTTTATATCACTAGTCGAGCTAGAAGAGGAAAAGCACAATTCGAGCGATGAACTTAATGAGATTGTGCAGAGTATGGCTTTAGGAGCTAATTATTACTAATGTAATGTTTTGATACATTTATTATATATGTACCTATTCTTATAAAAAATTAATAAAATTCTGGTGATTTTTACTTTTCCTACTTTTAACAGAGAAATGAACATTCACGTTTATAGTGACGAAGATGATATCTAAAATATATTTTTTTTTTTTTTTTTTTTTTTTTATATTATTAAGCCAAGCTCAGGGGATACCCTATGATGCAAAGCACAGCATGGCAGGAAGGAGATAGGGAAAGGATTAGGGGATGTGAGGAGAGTGGCGGAGGTGCCGATGTGTGTCGCCCTTAAACTTCCGCAGATTGTATGCCGGAGGAAAAACAGAAGATGGTAAGCTGTTCCACATTCGCACTGTTCGGGATAAAAAAGCATCTCGGAATTTTACTGTACGGCCGAAAGTAATTTGAAGGGTTAAAGGATGTGCGCGGTTTGCAGCGCGAGTATTGCGTGCAGGAATCATTCTACAAGGGATTAGACTAGATATTTCATCAGAACATTGACCATGCATATAGCGATAAAGGAGCGAAAGGCATCCAACATTGCGGCGGTGCTCGAGTGAGTCGATATGACAAGTTATTGCCAAATCGCCAATGAGCTTGAAGGCTCTCTTTTGGACAATATCCAATGAAGCTAAGGCTGTGCGACCAGCCCCGGCCCATATATGGGAGTTGTATTCCATTCTAGGTCTAATGTAGGACTTGTAGAGGAGCGCTAGATTTGACGGGCTGAAATATTTCTTACACCTTTTCAGAAATCCAAGACATTTCGATGCTTCTTTGGCAACAGAGAAGATGTGATCTGTCCAGTTTAACTTACTGGAAATATTAATGCCAAGAATGCTTAGTGACGGTGAATCAGAAATTAATGCTCCATCAAAAGAAACGGGTGTGGTTAAGTTATGATCTTGTTTTAATGAGATGAGACAGCTTTGAGTCTTAGATGCATTGAATTCGACGCGATTCGCTTTGCCCCAAGCGAGGATACTGTTAAGATCGTTATTCAATGATCTAGTCATGCAATCTCGTTTAACACATGCGGCATTCCCCCTGGATTCCGCAAGAGTGTCAAAGGAGTAAGCGAAATCAAGAGTACTGTCATCTGCGAAACTATGGATGGGATTGAAAGTAAGGGAAAGCAGATCATTAATGAAAAATAAAAAGAGAGTTGGAGAGATAACAGAGCCTTGAGGCACACCGGCATTTATGGGATGCGGTTCAGATGTAACGCCATCTAATACAACACGTATTTGGCGACTAGATAGGAAACTTTCAATCCATAATAGAAGAGGAGGGGAGAGACCAAGTGCTTTAAGTTTGGCTAAAAGGGCTGGATGCCAGACTCTATCAAAGGCTTTTGAAATATCTAGAGCAACGATTTTAGACTCACCAAAATTGTGAAGACTACGGTTCCAACGTTCCGTAAGAAAGGTCAGCAAGTCTCCAGATGAGCGTCCAGCTCGGAAGCCATATTGGCGATCGTTGATGAGATGATTAGTTTCTAGATACTTCATTAATTTTGAGTTAATGATAGATTCAAAAACCTTTGAAAGAATCGAAGTGATGGCAATTGGTCGATAATTTGAGGGATCGCTACCCTCTCCTTTCTTAGGAATAGGCTGAACGTGAGCTAGCTTCCAAGCAGTTGGAAATTTTCCTGTCGAATAAGACAAGTAGAAGAGTTTGCGCAGAGGTTTAGCCAAGGATGAGGCGCAGCTTTTAATTAACAGGGGCGAAAAACCATCAGGACCTGCGGCTTTGGAGACGTTGATATCCTTAAGGACCCTGAACACATCCCTCGTACGGACGTGTATTGGCTCTTGTACACATCCGCACGGGGGATGCAAAACAGGTGTTTGTGAAGTTGGTGGAAGACGAGAATTTGAAGCGAATCTAGCAGCTAAAATATTAGCTTTATCCAGGGAGTCAACAATCACTTCTCCATTATTAAGTAGTGAAGGTATAGAGGAATTGGTGAAATTGTTCCTGATGGTTTTGACCAGGGACCAGAAACCTTTGCTACCTTTGCGGCTTGTCAAGATTCTTTGTCTAATATTCTGGTCAAAAAGAAATTTTTCTCTCTGGATAATGGACTTGCAGGTGTTCCGTGCAGTCTTGTAGACTTGTTTCATTTCCGGACATGGATGCAATTGATAGGCGCGAAAAGCAGACTCTTTCGCTTTTATAGCTTGGTTACACTTATCGTTAAACCAGGAGCGATCATGCTGTTGTTGAGACCTGCTGTAAGAATACGGAATGTATTCACGCATGCCAAGATTTAGTATGTTACTAAATTGTAATGTGCATTCATCAACATCCCTCGAAGCAAAACAAACCGACCAATCAATTTCTTTAAGATACTTATTGAGACTTTCCCAATCAGCATTCTTATAGTGCCAAAGAAGCCTACTTGTAGGTGGAGCAGTTGGGCGGCACAGGTTTGAGGTGGTAAATTGAGCCGTGATTAAACAATGGTCTGAATTTCCAAGAGGGGAACCGACTGAAATGGAATATTTGTCAGGATGAGATGTTAGAAACAAGTCGAGTAAATTAGCTTTATCTCCAGCTGCATCAGGAATTCGCGTTGGTGCATCCACTAGCTGTTGCAAATTAAATGATTCACAGAAGAGTTCAACGAAACGGCCCGCAGGACTTGTGGTAGAAGAATGTCTGAGCCACGGTATATTATGAACATTAAAATCGCCTGCCAGGACGATTTCGGAAGAGGGGGAAACAGAAAGCAAATGATCAATATTGTTGGAGATATTGTCAAATACGGATACCGTGTCGTCATCAGACATATTTGGGCTGCGATAAAGGAAACAGAAGTATATGATGTGCTTGTGAAGTTTGAACCTAATCCAGATATAATTAAACTCTGGATTAGCAGAAGGAAAATCTTGAAGAATAGTAAAGGCCACATCATTCCGAATATATACTGCGATCCCTCTATGCTGAGAAAAAAGAGGCACGAAGCTGTAACCAGGGACGTGATACTGATTAATATCAGCATCAGAAACGACCTTGGTTTCACTTAGCGCAAGAATTGCCGGATTGTTTGAGTTAAGGTGGCAGTACACCGAAAACCGATTTGCTCTTAATCCGCGAATGTTGCAGAAATCTAAAATAAAATTCTGCATGCTGAAGGCAAAAACAAAAAAGCAAAAAAGAAAAAAAAGCGACACACAACAACACAAAAATTTGGGCGCCACCAGCCGCAGTCAACGACACAGCGAGGTAAAAAAAAACAACAATAGTGTTATGCCTATTGCTGCTTTCAATACCTCAGACTGTACAGTTCAATGACCACAGCTGGGGACACCCGTATTGCTGATCAGTGACAAGTGCTAATGCATTTGCACTGATCACAGATGAAGAGAAGGAAAGGAAACGTTACCGTGCTGCTGGCTTATAGAATGTTGATAGGGCATAGAAGAGCCCTTCACTTGGCGGATAAAATTTAATTTTGATAATTTATTAATTTATCGGTCGCGTCGGAATTTAAATAATTATAGTAATTGATTATATTGAAGATATTTAGCACAACACTATCACTTGTCTTAAATTAATTGATTGAATATGTTTATATTGTTTTATTTGAACTACAACACTATGCAACGTCCGATCGGATTGACTCCACGCACTCTTATATATATATAAGATATGTAATTCTTACAATCTAATCATTGCTAATCTAGTAGTGGGAAGGTTTGCATACATAGTTCAAAAGGCTAAAAAAAATAATGTTTTGAATTGATTCTATATGGGATGAAACACCTTTTTTTACATGTCTGAATGGTTGGATGTATATGAAGATTGTGCATTCTGTTGTAAGATGTGACTTAATGAAAGTATATATGACTGCTGAAGGTGGTAAAAGATGCAAAATATTAACTTTGACTAGAGGTCAACCAACCCCTTCAAGTTTTGGTGAGATACGCATCAAACCTTTTGAACACATTAAGATTGAAGTCAAGGGAGGGGAAATAACACTACTACTAATTTCTTCCTCCATAATTGCCCGTTTGCAGGTGAGGAAGAGTGGTATCGTAAACCAATAAAAGAACAAGAAGCAAACAAAGCAGAAATAATAAAAGATATAAAAGATTGTGAAGGCAGTAATACTGTAACAAATAATGATATGAAAATTGAGTGACAAGGACTGTACTTGTATATAATAAAATGAATTAAAATAATGATGAAAAGTCTTTGCCAACGGTTTGAACAGTCAACAACAACAATTAAACCAACAAAGATATATTATGTCATTCAAAACTTTTACTGCTTTTGCATTAGTATGCGCTCTATATGCAAATTGTTTAGCGCTTCCAATTAATTTAAACTTAGGACATGAATAGCTATACGTATTTCATCATTGTTTTTGAAAGAGTTCGTGAAGGGCGAGTAACTATGATATTCAATTTTTTCTACACTATTATCATAGCTTACAGCATCCTTTATACTCAAAACTTCACTCACTGCTTGTCTTTTATGATAAATCCTAAAGTACTCTAGTATTTCTTATTTTGTGGGGTAAGTTTGAGCCTTTTTTCTCTTTGAGGTCTAATTTCGGTGAGAGTTGCAGAAGAACTGTTGTTGATGGTAGCTAACGTACGTAATTTATCCTTATTATACAATATCATGTTGTGGTTTAAGATTTAACCGAGCTGTTATTGTTTCACTCCTAAAATTTATTAAATCACCGTCCTGATCAAGGAGCTTTAAGGTGATGGAAGTAATTCTTCGAGTGGTTAGCGGTAAATAAATGACGTTTTTTGGTGCCTCAACAATCTTATAACCAGGCCCCACCTTTGGAGAGAATTCGTATAGTGTATGTACTCGTGTATCATTCATGAATGATCCACTTATTATACTAAATTCTACTCTTATTGTATTAACTTAAATTATATTAACTGGTAAATCTGAAACATGCAATTTAATAGGGTCCAGTTGTCGCTTACTAAACCCTGAAAGTGATCCAACTGTACCCTCTTTGTTAAAGTAAATAGGTCCACTAGATTTGATTTCACTTTTTAAACTGTTATTGTTCGCACGCACTTTTATATAGTAACTGTCTTTACTTAATTTACTTAATTGATGTTCCCGATATTCAGCTATGTCATCTATCTCATATGATCCTGTAGGTATTTCTATAACAACATACCCAATGTGAAATAGATTTTTTTTTTATTCTCAATATTTGGTATTGAATTGTAAGTTTGGAAATCAATTAACCCACATACATAATGTCGTGACCCATAAGCAATCCAATAAAAACACTCGTGTAATTCTAAGATAAAACTTTATTTATTTATTTACGTTATCTAAAAAGACTATCCAACTTATAACTGTAAATTACTAAATGGAGCTACCACCCCGTCTAACCGCTCGAATTACAACTGACTGATCTAATTAAACACCGAACCGTTATCTTTAATCAAAAACTAACTTCTAACTACGCAACCCGATCTATCGAAACGACCGTGCTCACCTCAATTCAACCAGGCGGAAGCGACTTGAACGCAGTGACCATTGCAATCATAATTACAAAGTATTACGCTAATCACTGCCGACAGCGGGAGCCCCCGATATGCATGTAAACAAACAGTGAGCCCAGCGGAGTATTTCACTATGCGAAGTGAATTACTTAACCATGACTCAATGCCCAGTTACATACAGCAGTGGATGTTACAGTTTTCAAGTAAACAATTCGCAATCGCCAGGCATTTCACTGTGCGAAGTGAAATGTTTAGTTATTGCAAATCGTTTGTACATTTGCTGCCAGCTTGAGTCGTGATGTCACAATTTAATTTCACCAATTGAATATTGGGTCACGACATTCCTCCCCCTGAGAAAAACTGATTCCCAAGAGGAATCAGATCGGGTGCTCAGTTTGGTTACAATACCTAACTTAACTCATTTTCACAAAAACTAAGGTACAATATTCACTATCATTTAAACAATTTTTTATAACTATGGTTCGGCATACATACAATTTCTGTTCTATTCTTCTATTTCTGTTGCACGTAACACATTGACACAAGCGGTCCAAATGAACAATTTTATGCTTACCTCTTATGACACGCTGAATCCAGTATACCACGTCATTAATTCTCGTTACTAGTGAATACGGTCCTTCCCAGTGTTATTGTAATTTTGGAGAACGTCCCTTACTTCGTTTTGGGTTGTACATCCAAACAAGATCACCTTCATTAAATCCAGCGGAATCAGCACGTAAGTCCCAGTTCCTGGGCTCTGCATCCAGAAAACTCCTTAGATAGTTAGCCTTGAATGTTGTCGCTCTACTGCGTTTGACTGCGGGTGGTAGGCGGTAGTCTGCAATTTCTTGGTCTTTAACAATTTGCATAAGGATTTCATGACTTCACCCGTAAAGTTACTCCCTTGGTCAGTCACTAATTGCTTGGGAATCGTATATCGGCTCAGCATTTGGTCAAATAGTGCTCGGGCTACCGTGTTGGCTTCCTGATCGGGTACCGCCACGAAATCCACAAATCGTGTCAGGTCATCCATCATAGACAGTATATATGTGTTGACATTATGGCTTGTAGGTAATGGCCCCACGAGGTCAACGTATACCTTATCGAACGGCTTTTCCGACACTTCTGTTATGACCAATGGCATTTTAATGGCTCTAGAATGCTTATTTCTTTGACATTGCCTACATTTGCGAATATATTTCGCTATATCATTCTTCATTCCTTTCCAGCGATAGAAGCGTTTCACCCTGTTTAATGTTTTGTTTCCACCGAAATGTCCTCCAAATCGGGAATCATGATAATCCTTCAATATAACCTGAATATCCTCCGGGTCGGTCACATGTTGGCGTGTTGGACTGTTTAGCGCTCTTCCTACCATTCTCTTGGCCTCCTCAATATCTTCCCATTCACTCTCGGGATCTGGGTTTTTTTTTCTCTTCAGCCTCTGCCTCCTGCTTCTTGGCTGGTGCTCGTGTAACCACAAGACAGCGAGATTCTTTCTCTTTACTGGTGCCTTCTACTGGCTGGGGTATCCTGCTCAGGGCATCCGCAATACCGTTCTCCTTTCCCTTCTGGTAGATAATCTCGAAATTGTATTCAGACAATTTCTGATGGAATCGTACCATGCGTGACGTGGTATCCCTTACCTTAAAAATCCCTCGGAGCGGCTGATGATCTGTTTTAATTTTAAAATGCCTGCCCAGAAGGTAACATTTGTAATATCGTACCGCCCAAATAATAGCAAGCATTTCCCGTTCCGGGGTGGAGTAATTTCTTTCAGCGGGATTAAGCGTGCGGCTGGCATAACTAATAGGCCTCCCATCCTGTTCTAATACGGCCTCTAATGATTCTCCGCTAGCATCTGTGATAAGCGTGAATTCCTTATTAAAGTCTGGATAACCTAGCACGGGAGAGGAAGTGAGCGACTCTTTAATGGTTCTAAAAGAGACCTCACATGCTGGTCCCCAATTGAATTTCACCTTTTTTCTCAAAAGGTTGTTAATTGGAGCCAATATTCTAGAAAAATTAGGAATGAATTTACGGTAGTAATTCGCAAGGCCCAGAACCGATTGCACCTGCCGAACCGTTTTATGTCGAGGAAAGTTCTGAACTGCCTCCACTAACCGTTGATCCGGAGTTACTCCGTTCTCTGAACATACATGCCCTAAGTATACTACCTTCTTCTGTAAAAACTGGCACTTCGCGGGTTGTAGTTATAAATTATTTTCTCTAAAACGCTGAAATACTTCCCTTAGTTTTCTGTTATGCTCGCCCAGATTCTTCGCGAACATTACCACATCATCTAGGTATACAAAGCATTTGATACCTTGAAGCCCTGTTAATATTCCATTTAGTAGAGACTGAAAAAATGGCGGTGCGGTTTTCAATCCGAAAGGTAATCATTTATATTGGAAACGGCTGAAGTTCGTACTAAAAGTCGTCTTTTCCCTGTCCGCTGGGTCGATTAACACCTGGTGTTAACCATTAGCTAAAACCAAGATAGAAAGATATCTGGATTGACCTAATTGATCTAAGATGTCCTCAATCCGTGGCAGAAGATACGAAAAGGGGACGCAGACTTTATTTAACTCCCGAAAATCTACACATAACCTATACTTCCGATTTCCTTCTTCATCCTTTCCTTTCTTTGGTATTAATAGTACCGGAAAATTAAAAGGGCTGTAACTATGCTCTATAATGTCATCTCCTAGGAGCTTTTCTAGTTGCTTCTGACATTCTTCTCGGTGAGCCTCCGGCTGACGATATTTTTTCCTGTTTATGGGCCCTGTATTCGACAGTAATGGTAGCTTAAAAGTCCTAGTTGGAGTATATGTTAACTTGTCACCTGGCAAGTAAAAAATGTCATTATACTCACTACAAATTTCCGACACCACTTCTCTTTCTTCGCAATTTAAATCTTCCGACAGTTCTAGTGTTTGTTTCAGTAATTCGAGTCTTTGCTGAGAACGGCTTTCCGCCTTTATGTTATCTCTCAGTAGCTGCACTGAATACCTATCCAACCTCTCAAGCTTGGGTTTAAAATTCGTTATCTCAACCAGCTCAGTTCTAGCGTTGACAATACCCACAAACGCCTGCCCATTCTTCGGCCTGATTATGGTGTTACAACAGTACACGCCGGGGATAATCACTTCCGCCACGCACACCAGCTCATCTTCGCTCTCGACACAGATTCTTACCAATTGCTCCGTTCTTGGTTCCAACTGTACTATGGACTCCCTGCCATTTCTTGAGTTAAGGAGAGGTTTGGTTATATTGCCGTGTGTAGGAATTGAAGTTTTTTTTGGCATATTCGCGCCTCTGCAAAGGCTGCAGTTTCGGAAATAACTGGTTCGTTTTCCGTGCGAGGATAATCTGAACCGTTCCCTTCAACAACTACTTCCCGAATTTGCTTTTGCCCCCACATTCCTTCTGGCAATCTTACCAAAATCTCCTTTGTATAGAGAGGATTTTCCTGCTTCGCCTCTTTCCTCTTTCGGGCTTCCACGTGATTTATCCTTGATACACTGTAGAGTAGTGCCTCTTTTTCGACTCTAAAATATTTGGTTATACTCTCCGAGGCAGCTCGAGCTTTATATATCACCTCTCTCAGGTTTTCAAATCGATTACTCATTCGCTCTCTCAGAACTTCCGCTGAAACTGTCCGAACTGCTTCCCCACTGGAGAGTCGTTTCCCTTCTACATTATAACCCTGTATGGTTATATGTTAAACTTTTTCGGTTCCTGTTACGTTCCTGAAAATTGGCTGTGCTTTTCCTGTACTCTTGTCTGTGCTGTATTGACAATTTTCTATTAATACAATCGATAACAGCTTTATCCCTGAGGAATTCCATTCCCAATATTCCGTCAACCGGTATTGAATCTGTGTTGTGTATTACCTGGAACTCGCATTCTTGCTTATCCCTACCTACGTGAAGATGCGCCTTGCAGGTTCCAATTGAACGTAGCTGAGCGCCAAACAGCCCTCCAATCGTGATACATTTATGTTTTTGTATCAGTGTATCCATCCTTATTTTATTTACCTTAACTAAATAGCAGGTGGATCCAGTATCCACCAATAATGTAAGCTTATCTTCTAGTCCAATGTCGGCTTCTCTTGTGATGATGCAATTATTAACTAGCTCTAATTCCATGTCTATGTCTTTACCCGAATATCTGGTTCCTCCTTTGTTTAGTGGAAGGTAGCTGCGGGATTTTTCCCGAGCTGCCACCTCCAGTTTACCTCTTGCTGAATATTATTCTCTGCTAAAATTTTTTTTAAACAACTTGCGGTGTAGTGGTCAGATGTTCTACAAAATTGGCAGTATATAACGTTTGCTTCCGATTGCATCTCTACCGAACTGCTAGGTAGTGCCTCAGCAAACTTGACTTGTTGCCTTTTGCATCCAGTTGCGTCATGTCCATATATTCGGCATTTTATGCAGTAAGGAGTCTGTTTCCTTTCTCTGCATTCCTTAGCAAAATGTCCCCCTGCGCATTCCCGATAATACTGCCCTCAATTGCGGTCCCGTCCTTTTAGGTTCCTCCTTGCTGAACCTACCAGCACTCCAGCTGCCTGCTGCCATTCCTCTGTTCTCTTCCTTCGTATAATTTTCCGCAGCCCTGGTTCCTTAATTTTAAGTCTCCTAGCATCCATCTCAAAGTAGTCCGCCTCCTCACGTGCTTCATCCAGAGATCGAAATTTGCGTCCCGTCAAATATAGCTGAGTAGTCTTCTGCATAACACCTGCCTTCAACGTTGCCACCGCGTCTGCCTCAAGTTCCGCTATCAATCCCCCGTCTTTGCCTGGGTACTTAGCCGAAACTGCCGCCTTGATTTGACACAGTAGCTCCTTAAGTCTGTCCGCATAGTCTTTTATGTCGTCACCTGGCCTTTGTACGCATGCTATCATTTCAGCTCGCAGCTCACAGTACGATTTTTGTGGCATATAGGCAGTTTGAATTGTCTGCTGCAACGCCTCAAAATCCTTCGGCTCCTCCGAGCTTACTAGATAATATGCGTAGTCTAACAACCGATATCTTACACATTTCATGAAGATTGGCTGTTCCTCGGCCTTTAAACGATCGTAAAGATCTTTGCAGCAGCTCAGGAAACGGTGATCTTCCTTCGACAGTTTTGGCGATCTTTCTCCAGAAAACGTGGGTATGTATCTGGTCACCAAGTCCATGACTTTATCATAAGCATCGGCCATGGTTTTCCTTGCTGGTTTCTCTGAGTTTTTTTCTTTCGGCACTTGGTCTTCACTCGTCTTTGCTAAGGTCTGCTTTTTAGCTTTCAAAATTTCTTCTTGCCCTAAAGTACTCGCTCTTTCTTCTCGCTGCCGTTCGTGGAATACTAATTTCTTGGGTGACCACTTCTTAAAAATCCCTCGAACTAGACCCTCTGCGACTCCTAATTCTTGCTCTAGTTCAGTGGCGGTCTTTTCTGCCTCCTCCAATTGCCTTTCTAGAGACTTTATAGTTCCTTTTAAAGCCCTGTTTTCCTGTTTGCACTCATTCAACGCTTGATCAGTTTCTTGCTCAATTCTACCAATAACTTCAAAGGTAGACGTTATCGCCAAATCTAAGGTTTCTCCCTTTGTGCTTTTCACTGTAGCCTCATTTATTTCCTCCAGAAATTTATTTACGTCCTCACTCGGCAATCGTTTCTTTAATTCATCCGTTAGATGCTCTTCTAGGTACCGCCAATCCTGTTCGTAATGTTGTAATATCAGCTGGCACTCCTTCAATTCCTGCATTCTGGTTTCCAATTCCTTTTCCTGATCCTTAACTCGTAACAATTCTTCCCTCGTTAGAACGTTACTTCTTCCCACTGACATCTATAGTCATTACCTAATTTACCCTTAACTCTCAAACACTTCTCCTAGACGGTAACTAATTGCTTAAAAACCCTAAACACAAAAGCTTGAACTTTCGACGGTGTTTCAATAATGCTCTTTCCTAATATTCAATATTTCCGAACCTACTTCCAAGTTTAACGCCCGAATACCCGCGAATACCTTAAATTTTTTACCTCGAATTTGACAACTTCCCAAAGACCAAAATTATAACCCTTAATACGCCGTACATTCCGAAAAATTAGACCTTACTTACTTAATCTACTAAACTACTAAAGCTACTCCTTTTGCATACTACACTATCACACTATACATTTCATAAAACTCAGACAACCTAACCAAAAACAATCTCACGCATCAACAATCACCACAATTTGTACCGTTTTTCTTTACTTTTCTGCAATTCTTTAACCTGTAAAGAAAATTAGCCTAAGACTGGAGCAGCTAAAAAAAAGCGTTAACTCCCACAAAAATACAGCAAAACGGAGCCGCTAAAAAAGCGTTACTCCCACACTTAAAAAAATGGAGCAGCTAAAAAAAGCGTTAACTCCCACAAAAATACAGCAAAACGTAAGCATAACTCCCACAATTCATAAAAAAAAAAAAACGAAAAATGAAAAGAAAAAAAATTGCTTCACTGAATAAAAATAATACTTACCTACTCTTTATCCGGCTGCGCCAAATTGTCGTGTCCCATAAGCAATCCAATAAAAACACTCGTGTAATTCTAAGATAAAGCTTTATTTATTTATTTACGTTATCTAAAAAGACTATCCAACTTATAACTGTAAATTACTAAATGGAGCTACCACTCCGTCTAACCGCTCGAATTACAACTGACTGATATAATTGAACACCGAACCGTTATCTTTAATCAAAAACTAACTTCTAACTACGCAACCCGATCTATCGAAACGACCGTGCTCACCTCCATTCAACCAGGCGAAAGCAACTTTGACCCAGTGACCAGCGCAATACCTTGCAATCATAATTACAAAGTATTACGCTAATCACTGCCGACAGCGGGAGCCCCCAATACTGCATGTAAACAAACAGTGAGCCCAGCTGTGTATTTCACTATGCGAAGTGAATTACTTAACCATGACTCAATGCCCAGTTACATACAGCAGTGGACGTTACAGTTTTCAAGTAAACAATCCGCAATCGCCAGGCATTTCACTGTGCGAAGTGAAATGCTTAGTTATTGCAAATCGTTTGTACATTTGCTGCCAGCTTGAGTTGTGAAGTCACAATTTAATTTCACCAATTGAATATTGGGTCACGACAATAATCCCTTGATAAATCTATGGGTGGGAAATACTCAGTTGTTAATACAGATGAATTTCCGCTTAATGTAAGTGTTAATGACATTGTGATGTAATTCAAAATGATGCAATTATGTGGTTTCCTCTTTATTTATATAGATTTGCAAGGGCATGAGATTCATTTCAGTTTTAACCACAGGTGGATTCAGTAGTATAAAAATTTAAAACAAAGAAGAAATAAAAAAATATGGGAAGATTAAATGATGAAGTGCAAATATTTCTTAAACATTTCGATATTAGGAGAGTATGACAAGTTGTTACTAGAAGCACATAAGGAGAAAATAGAAAAAATCCTACCGCTTTTTAGATGAATATAGAGAAATGAACCTTATGACTTCAAAATATGGGGCGTATTATGAATCCTGCAGTTGGGCTTACAATAATTCAGCATCAGGTCCAGATACTTGTAATTGCGGTCATGTTAAAAGAGAATTTCTGCAAATATCCAAACTATTGAAGTTATATTATAGAATTAAGGGGCCTTGTTGTTCCTATTGTATAAAGGAAATATTTTAAGTAAATAAATAAAAATACATACATATAATCATATTCTTTTGTTTATAGTAACAATCATACAAAAATTTCAAACATAAATGACCGCATATTACTGAGTTATATGTTTGAAATGGTGAATAATTATACCTTACATTACAAGTTAAATATTTTCTAATTTCTAACGGGGGTTGTAAATTTCCAAAGCTATCAAAGTACTGAATATCTCAATCATTTTTCTAGTACGCTACCCAATGAGTTCCTGGGCCAGATGATATATCCAAGTTGATAATACCGCTTTCCTTCTTGTTAAGTTTCTTTGGAAGCTTATCTCGCATGATAACTCCTCGAAAATATGGCAGATCTCTTGCATATTTATGCAAATCTACCTCAGTTAATGGTCTTTTAGGTAGCGTTTTCAATAGTTCTTTGGCTCTCAGTTTAAGTAGATCCCCAATCGTTTTTTATGAGGTTTTAGGTAAAGACCTTTCCCTATTAGATGGGATTCCATTTCTTCATTATGTCTCTTACTTTCCTTAAGCTGCTCCTTTGCTTCCTTAACAGCATTAACAGCTTTAACAATAGTAGCAGCACCTCCTCCTAGTGATCCTAAAGCTGAAAGGCCAGCAAATAAAGGAACGAGGAATGGTAAAATACCTCCAGTTTTTGGTATAGGTATGACTCGTGGAACTTTCACATTTTTCTTCCTATATTTAATTGTATCTCCTACTTCCTTTCGTGCCAACGCAATTGCTCTTTGCAAAGAATCAGGTTTTTTCCTTTGGATAGATTTACGTGCCTTTGAGATAACCATTCGCAAGGAAATATCTTTTTTTTTATTTTTCTTGTATGTGCTCTTTTTCTTCTTATTCGCCATACCCATCCCGAACTTAGCCTTAGCATTCATGATATTGGTAACTAGCAGTGCGTTTGAACGCTCACCTAGGCTTGCATCAGTAGATTTAACTCGAACCCAGGCCTTTTCAGCCAAAATCCGACCTGCTATGTTGCGATCTGGTGTACTTTTAAATTTAGAGTAAGCAATATCGTGTTCTTTACATGCGTTATCTAAAGGATTAATTCCAGGATCACCTCGAGCTAATCTTTTTGCTAGCTTCGTACCAGGCCCACAATATTGGTAGCCTGGTAAGTGTAATTCATACGGCAACCTATTAATGAGTGTGTTAATTACCCCCGCCCCTTTCTTATTATGCTCAAGCATAAGTATGAATGACTTTAGCCTTGAACACTCAGATACAAACTAAAAAAGTATTTAAATTCAGTAAGCATTTATAGTTTTGCGTTAGTATTCAAAATGAAGCTCATTAAGCAAAATCTATCTCTACCAATCAGAAATAATAATTTTCACAACAATATTAAGGAAACTGGAAGACATAGTTCATTATTACCAAATAGCATACGCGCTCTAATAGTCGGTCCCTCCAATTGTGGAAAAACAAATGTTATGATTAGTTTGCTGGAGCATCCTAATGGTTTGAGCTATGAAAACGTTTATGTGTATTCAAAATCACTCTATCAATCAAAATATTTATTTTTAAGAAAACTTTTGTCGCCCATAAAAGGATTAGGCTATTATACATTTTCTAATAATGATGATGTTATACCATTTGATGAGGCAAAACAAAATTCAATTTTTATTTTTGATGATGTAGCATGTGGGAAACAAGACAATATACGCTCTTATTTTTGTATGGGTAGACATAATAACATTGATATTTTCTATCTTTGCCAGACTTATACTCATATACCAAAACAATTGGTGCGAGCTAATGCCAACTTTCTCATTTTATTTCAACAAGATGATACAAATCTAAGGCATGCATATGATGATCATGTGAATACGGATATGAATTTTGATACTTTCCGAGATATATGTGGTAAGTGTTGGATGGATAAATATGGGTTTCTAGTTGTAGACAAAGACAGCCCCTTAAGCAGGGGACGTTACCGTAAGGGATTCGATATATATATATTTCCATATAAATATAACAGACCTGTTAAAGCAGTCAACAGATCGGTTAAAGTTGTTAACAGACCAGTTAAAGCAGTTAATAGACCCGGTAAAGCTGTTGACAGACCAGTTAAAGCAGTTAATAGACCCGTTAAAGCTATTGACAGACCAGTTGAAGCAGTTAACAGACCAGTTAAAGCAGTTGACTGACAAAACAGTTTTAAAATAATTATTAATACAAAAATGGGTAAAAAGAAGGAATTCATTGTGAATAAGAAGGAGTTAATAAAGGATATTATTAAAACTAGGAATGCTATCAAGAAAAAGTATCGAACTATAAAAACAGGACGAATCGATGTTGAATCTCAACTTGAAGAAACATTTAAGCCCATAACAAAACCACTTAGAGAGCTTGTAAGTGAAACAAAAGTAAAACAGGAGCTTCATACTGATATCAAATCAGAACCTAAACAGGAAAATAAAATAAATGATGAAGATGATGATGATTATGATAGCTTCGAGCTAAATCCAAAACTTCCTTGTATATGAAAATGGAACCAACAAGCACACCACTGAAGTATAGAAACTCTTTATTACATCACAAGACGAGTATGGAACACTAACTCATTCAAGAACCTTAACTAATAAATCAGATTCCACTCTCAACTTATCAACTGGGTTAGTTAATAAATATTTAGGATTTTACCAAGCAAAAAGTCCTAAAATTGACCGAACTTATGGTGTTTATATGGATAATGGGAGGTGGAAAATTGGGATATCTAGCATTGACATTGATACACAAAATTTTGTCATTAATGGGAAGCACTATAACATAACAGTTGGCTTATGCCAACTACTTTTTATAAAAGAACCATCAAGCAGATTATATGGTGAAAAAGACTTGGCTAATTATCGAGAAATCTTGGAAGATTCTAATGCTCATAGACGTGATTATAGTGCAGATGGGCAAATAAAAGGTAGTAAAGGACCTAAATATAAGAGAATTATTAGAAAATTTATCAATCATGAAGGTATGGGTCTCGTGAAGCTTCCCAGAGAGGCTATTGACTATGTTCACTGGGATGATCCAAACGAATTGGTAGACAGATTACGACTTTTAATTGGCTCTCAAGTAGCCGGGGATAATAGAAATAACAATGAAATTGTTTCCATTATTGAGGAGTTAAGGGAGTCTTATTTAATTTCACAAAAGCCTCCTTCCGCTTTTTATATATTTATTCATGAAATGACTGTTGATAAGTTCGGACGATCGCTAAGAGATGGTAATATTGGACGAGGTTCTCCTGGACCTCGAGGAGAACGGGATCCCTCCGGACCACCAGGCGAAAGAGGCCCCACCGGACCTGCAGGATTGGGTTTTCTGTTAACATCAGATAACAACTATAATATGCAATTCAGCAATATTAAGAATCTCAAAAATCCAGAAGAAGATAGTGATGCTGTAAACAAGCTATATATAGATGAAACAATAGATAAATATTTAGATTTATGCAAATCCCATAGTAGTTTAGAAACAAAAACAGCTAAGAGTGAATTAGAAGAAGAGCTTGCGAATGTACATAATATTATTAAAATAACTAGAGAAAAACTGGAAACATTGACCCAATAACACATAAATAAGTCATTTGAAAAGTTAAAAGTTTATATTGATACAAAGTGCGAGGACATTGAAAAGAACTTACGAGGGTTAATAAATGTAGAATCTCTTATAGTTAAAGCTAACAATGAGTAAAGAGGCCCTTGTGAGTGAGCTGCATAAGCAGCTCGTCGAAATTTTCCCCGGCGTCGTGTCAATATGAAAGATTTGGATGATCTCTGGCAAGCAGATTTGGTTGAAATGGGTGCTTATGTTCGCGAAAATAATGGATACTACTATTTGTTAACAGTGATTGAAACATTTTCAAAATATGCTTGGGTAGAGCCCATTAAAAATAAAACTGGAAAAGAGGTAATGGCTGCAATGGAAAAAGTTCTAAAAAGCGGTCGGATTCCTAAACATTTGCAGACAGATGATGGTAAAGAGATTTATAATAAAATATTCCAGACACTGATGCTAAAGTATGGAATTAAACACTATTCAACTTTTGATTTAATAGAACATTGAAAGGCATGATGAGGAAAGAATTTAGTAAGAATGGTTCCTATCGTTGGATTGATATTGTAAACAATCTTGTTCAGGAATATAATAATAAAAAGCATAGGACAATTAAAATGCGCCCTCTGATGTTAATCATATTAATAAAATTCTTCTACTGCAAACAGTATACAGTCACATAAAAATGGTGGATAAAGCTAAGTATAAAGTTGGTGACTGTGTTCGCATCAGCAAGCACAAACAAACATTTGAAAAGGGGTACACACCGAACTGGACGACTGAGATCTTTAAAATTAAAATCATGCAAAATACGAATCCGGTGACATATCTTCTAGAGGATTATGAGGGACATCCTATCAAACGGGGATTTTATGAAAAAGAACTACTAAAGACAAAATATCCACATGATTACCTTGTTGAAAAAGTGCTAAAGAAAAAGGGGGATAAAGTTTTTGTAAAGTGGTTAGGTTTTTCCTCAAAACACAATTCGTGGGTTAATAAAAACAATGTATTGTAATCCAAGAAATAAATTTATTTTTATGAAATGTAATTTATTTTATTTATTATACTTCTTCATACAAAATTTACAATCATTTCATCACATACTTCACATCTTACAAGATTATCAATTTGTATTAAATTACACCGACATTCAATGCTTAGTACAATAATTACTGAATAAGGCATTAAATTATATTGTACACATCCCATACACCTAGGTTGACCATTCATAGAAAAGTATTCATATCTGAAAATTTCATCTACTTCATCATCTTCATCATCATCATCGCTTAGATATTCTGGTATTGTTTCATTAGCAGCAACAGCTATCAATGATTCGTTGATATCATTTTGCAAAACTTCAAGCTCATGTGTTAATAAAGTCTGTTGTTCTTGGTGCCATCATTCGTGATGTTTTAGCTTTCAACTTTAGTCTGCTAATGCCGGTTTTATGGTACTGTAATGCCCCCATGGTAACGTATCCATTTTCCCCTCTATCAGAAATCGCTTATCATCATGAGGGCTGAGTGCAATTTTTTCCTGCTCTATACTGAAAACTTCATGATTAAATGATCTTGTCAAGTGCTGTCGTCTACTTATTTCAATAGATTTTTCCAAGCAACTTAAGTAATCATCAAAAGAAATGGTGTTGTTTATGATGCAGTTCTTTACTCCTTCAGCCTTTTTAATGTAATCCTTGTTATTAGTACGGATACTATACATTTTGGCTCTTAAGCCAATGAATTCACTCATTACTTCGCCATTTAATTCGTCTTTCATTAATCCGGGAATCTTCTTGTTACACTATGGTATATCATAGAAGTTATGCTCAGGATAGTCGCTTGTATCAAACATGTTTATATCACGCTGTATCATTTCGTATGGATTTAAGTTGGTAAATTCATATATTAATGAGTCCGTATCTGTATACAAGCATTTGACATTATCCCTGAACAATCGTTGTATATACCCATAATTGAATTCATAGATACATGTTTTAGATATATCCAAGATGGCTTGTCCAATATAAATTGGTTTATTCATTACGATTTGTAATTTGTTTAGCTCAACAGCTATTAAATTCTCATCAAAAATAGTATGACTATGGAAATTTGGTTTAGATATCATCGCCTCTGCTCCATACCGACCATACCATTTAGTTATTAATTTTACATCCACTCGATTATTTACATTTTCCATCGTTTTTCCAAAGACTGCATTATTCATTAATTTGAAATAATTCTTTTCAAATTCATTTTTTGCGTTGGCTCGAAGTTTAGTGTTTAAATCAATATATGTTTTCAGCCATGGCGATTGGTTGAACTGCAATATTCGATGTATTTTCTTTAATTTCAATCCATACCTTAAGCATTGCATTAAATTGCGATAATGAATAACATACCGTTCCTTATTATATTCTGTTAGTAAAAGTTTTGGATGTTTACCATTAGGCGGTGTAAGGCATGTTGGTGCCACAGGCAGATCCTTATGTAAATCATGTATAGACTGTGGATATTCTAAGTCAACTTCCAATATATATCCAACATTAGAATCATTCTTAAAGCTTTCTTTGTTAATATTTTCAACCCATTTAAAGTTTCCTGTAGGTAAATACTGGCACATTGCCCAACCGTATAGGTTATTAGCATCAAAATACATAAAATATTTATCATCTTCTTCAGGATTATAATTATTTATATATACATTATTAGCTTTACTATACCGTCCGCTGCATTGTGCAACTCCTCCTCTTACCCCTCTTTCTATAAATAACATCATGTCAATGTCGGTGATCAATTCAAGCTTCATTCTAGTATCAAGTAGCATTGCATCCCACGTTAAACCAGGAGTTGTGAAGTAGTGAGCTGGATCCAAACGGTGACTTTTCAGGCTGCTATTCCGAAAGGTTTCAAAAATTTCCGCAAGCAATAAAACATCTGTTTTTAAATATATGTCTAAGTATTCTCCTAATGTTTGAATCTTGAATGTTAACCACACACTTTGAGCATGTTGGTAGTCATCATCGCTAATATGACTATCATTAAGAATATTATAAAATTTATCTTTTGGCGGAAGCTGAGTTTCGTCTAGTCTTTTCCAAGAGTCAATATAATCATATGGGCACACTCCTTTTTTATAAAGAAAATGATAATTGTTAGGAAACTCTTTTTTCAATAACTCAAAGTTATTGCAATATGATGCAAGTTTATTCAAGGATGATGGTAAAAATCGAAATTAATCGATAAAACGCAACTTCACATCAGTTTCTTTCACGTGCTTAGTAAAAGCTATATATTTTTCCTTATTAAGTGGTAGTAAGTTGATTGCCCCGTTTATTAATAAGGCAATATCTTTAATTATAAAATGTGAATCATACCCAGTCAAATTGTGAAATACGATAGGAATAACATTCCTGATGGGCCATCCCTCGAACTTTTCCAGTAAGATGACAATGGTCAATTACAGGGATATCCCCCATTTTAAATTCATGATCACATATATGACAAGTGGTTTGCGAATTCAATCGTGAATATAAATCATTATCAATTGGATCCATTGAAACCTCATTCATTAAATTAGCATCAACTTCTTCCGCCAACTTCAGTAATTCTTTAGCAAACCATGACTGACAATCCGGACCTCGATAGAAGAATTACTGCATAAGAGCATAGGAAATAATATCCTATGCTAAATACCTGATGTCTTTGATATTTTTTAAAAGTATTATTAGATGTATTGGTTTCATGAATTGGATGTAGGATACTCTCTATGTCAGCGTTCGCAATAAAAGGACATTTTTCTTTATGGTTAAAATGTTGAAAAGATATCCACTTCTGATCTTCTGATGGTAAAAGTATTTTACAAGAATTCATTTCTCCACAGTCAACGCTATGCTTTTGCAGTTTTTCTTCAGCATAAAAGTAATGTAAGCAGCGTTCCAAAGTTTGTGACCATTATTTGATAGTTGCGTTGAAACTAATCTAGATAACTGTTTTATCTAACAGAAATGATAATTAAGATCACTATCATCATCAAATTGTTTGCTATCATCTTCATTATTAAACATTAATAAATTAATTCGTCTATTATAGCAACCCTTAGTAAGTCGGATTGGAACTACTTCATAATCTTTTCTTTTCTTTATTAAAGTATAAACATTTATACCCATTTTATTGTTCACTTCAAATATAGAAATGTTCTTCAATTTTATAGGGAATGTAATACCATTCAAATTAAGAACATCAGTATAGTGCGCATATTCAGTAACACGATCAGAATGTTTTTTTTTCTGGATACAGCGCACTTACCACACTCCAAGCAAAACATGCATTATCATTATTTCTTACATTTATGCAAGCTTTCTTTTTACGAATTTGTTTAGGTAGATCTATATAAGAAGATCCCAGCATTGGTGTGTATTTATTAATATTCACTCCAATATTTATTATCTCTTTCAAAGACCACCCGCTATCTCGTTCTTGAAATTCTTCCAATTTAGTCAATAGCTCACAATTCATGCATTCACTTAATTCAACGATATTAGTAGTCTGATCCACAATTTTATTTGCAGTATTTAGGTATTTATATTCACTAACTTCTTTATTATCATCACCACGGATTACCTTTTTAAAGTCACAACATAACACTGTATTGATTTTAATCATATTAAATTCTTTCAAAATATTCTTCAAGCGTACAGTTAGCATCTTAGTGGTGTGTACTAAAAACAACTTTGGATCTCTGTATCCATAATTTTGTATAACTGAAGTTCTAATACGTCCTTCAAACGCCGACTTAATATTTTTCCACACCACTAATTCATTTGATTTTCTTCTTCCACTACTTATACCATCACCACCACCAGAATGTAAATGTTTTTTAATTAATGCGGGAAAATAATTCAGTAGTTCAATGTTTGCCTCATAATGTTTCTTTTCTCCAACTGTCTTAGCTTCCCTTAAAGCTTTATACATCAAACGTGTGCTTCCATCACAATACCGAAACCACTTCATTATTTCATTTTTATTCCTACAGTCTTTCAATATGGGGCAAACTTTAATAGACTGCTCAATTAATTTGCTTGAAACATCCTTTAAATTGCTCGTTTTTCCTACCCGTAGCTGAAAAAGCAATCGCACATCAACAACAACAACAACAACAAATAATTAGCAACGTGTAATAATTAGCATCAGGGTGAATTTTTAGGCCTCCTGGATGAAATTTCAACAAATGATATCTTTTGTACAGACAATTTCCAGTTCTATACTCAAACACTTTATTCACCAAAACCAAATTAAACTGTACTCAAACTTCAATCACCTTCCAATTTATAGTAAAAATCACTTCCGGCTAACAACAGGATATCCTGCTACATTTTCCCACGCTCCTTACCAGCAATACTACACTTCCGCCCATTCTAAACCCTTATCTGCAAGAGCATACTTCCGGGGCAACAACAACACCCTTATCACCAAGACCACACTTCCGGCCAATATCAGGATATCCTGCTACATTTTCCCACGCTCCTTATCAGCAATACCACACTTCCGCCCATTCTACACCCTTATCAGCAAGAGCATACTTCCGGGGCAACAACAACACTCTTATCACCAAGACCACACTTCCGGCTTACGGGGCAACAACAACATCCTTATCACCAAGACCACACTTCTGGCCAACACCAGGATATCCTGGTACATTTTCCCACGATCCATATCAACAAAACCACACTTCCGCTATGACGTCACTTCCGGTCTAAATGAACATACACGTAGCCACTCACATACGTACACACACAAACACACGTACACGTGCCTTTGTTTACATTTTAGTTTTTCACGGTTTGGTCCAGAATCAGCATAGCCTATCTACTGTAGTGTTCTGGTAACTTTTGTTCACCTCTGGGGGTACCGAAATTGACGTCGCTAGGTAAACGTATCTCTCCTCCGAATATGACTTTAGCTGGGGTTTGTTCGTTAGTACTATGAACGGCTGATCTATAAGCCATTAGGAATATGTCGATCCCAATCGCGTTGATGATATTCAACTACTTTCTTTAGATGCTCGATCAATGTTCTGTTGAAGCGCTCTACCATGCCATCAGATTGTGGGTGTAGAGGAGTTGTTCTAGTTTTTTTATTTCCATCAATTTACACATCTCCTGGAAAGTCCGCGGTTTGAAGTTCCGTCCTTGGTCCGAATGAAGTTCGTAAGACACTCCAAACTACTGACCCAATTCGTTATTATTTGTTCCGCAACTGTGCTTGCCTCTTAATTGGGGATTGCATAAGCTCCAGGCCATTTACTGAAATAGTCAATGGCAACTAATATATAACGGTTACCGCCATCCGTTTCTGGAAAAGGTCCAGCGATGTCTATAGCTATCCTTTCAAATGGGGCTTCGACATTATACTTATGCATTTTTCCTCTGCTCCTGTGTTGCGGCCCTTTGCCAGCAGCACAGACAGTGCATCTGCGGCACCACTCCTCCACATCTTCTCGCATATGTAGCCTTTCCCGTATTTTGGAAATTGTTTTGTTCACTCCCAAATGTGCTCCAGAGGTTCCACCGTGCAATTCTTCTAGAACATCTTTGACGTTTGATGGTGGCGCGACTATCTGCATTCGGAATGATTCGCCGTTAGGTGCTTCCCATTTGCGTTGTAATATTCCGCATACAACATGAAGAGAGTTACATACAGCCCAGTAACTTTTCAGCTTCTCGCTCCGTTTCGAAATATCTTTCCAGTCTGCTCTTTCCATGTCTTCTTTCCAAGCGAGAATAGGTGAAATGTCCGGATATTCTCGTTGTGCTGTTCTCAGGTCCTCGTTGTCCCAACCTGTAGATGGTTCCATGGTTACACACTGTATAGTTGCTGCTGCTTCCTTTTCTTCCACCCGGGCGCAATGTTTGCATTCACGTTTGCATGGACGTCGTGAAAGGGCGTCTGCATTTCCATGGGTACGACCTCTTCGGTGTTGGATTTCAAAATCTGTTATGGTCGTAGCATACTGCATGTAGCAATATGCTACACTGAGACGAGTTGCACACATACGGCCGGCCCATAGCCACATGAACGGCGAAGAAAGACGCGCTGAAGACCGATGCACAAAAAAGAAGAAGAAGAGGATAGACATCTGTCTTGTGCTTGTCATAAAAAGTTACGCTCGTGAAAAGACGTAGAAAAATTGTATAGTGTATAAAATCGCGAATTTCCTTGTGGCATCGTCCACGAAATTGGATATATTCAGGTGAATTTCAATAATATTTTAGCATCTAAATAATTTACCTTAACATATTTTTGTGATATATTCAGCAATTGTGGATAAGACCTGATGAACAGAATAATGTGAAAGGTCAAGTTAATCATCGAGATAATTTAGGGTACACCGTTCTTCAGTATGCAGCTAGAGGTGATAATCTAGAAATTTGTCATCTAGATAGAAGTGCTGATGTAAATGATAAAACTGCTAGTGGTGCTACTCCATTCCATTGAACCGCACTGAGAGGTAATTTGGACATTGTAAAACTGCTATTATAATCCGGATATCCTTGCCCAAGATGAAGATGGACAAACAGCGCTACACAGATCTTCTACTGTGCTGAAAACGGAAAATATGTGGACTGTATATAATAGGCCCGTGTAAAAGAAAACTATAAATTTATTCTGCCAAATTTGCAGTACAGAAATTCTCAGCCAATATTGGCCCGTTATTGCTGAAAACTATGATTAATAACTAACTACAGATATATGTACTTATACACTTACTTAAATAAGAGATTTCAGGGTTGTCGAAACTATAACTAGGAAACTATAATTAGGAAATAGTGCATCTCTGGGTAATAAACACAGCTTTGAGATTGGCCTCTTGCTGATTCCAGATCTTCCTTTTAATGTAACCACTCTTACTTTTTCGTCCTTGCCAGGATGGCCTTGAAGAGCCCGCTCAAGGGCCCATACTGTTGGCGACAGATTGGCTTCCTTGATGATGACAATATCATTAGGTGGCAAATTTTTTTCTGGACGCTTCCATTTCGCTCGTTGGTGGAGCTGATTGAGAATTCCATCGACGCCAGAATGATTGTTGCAGCCTTTTTACATACTGCCAACGTGATAGCGTATTAAGGGACTTCTGTTCCTGATTAGCTTCCAATACAGCTGTTAGTGGAGCCCCAGTTAAAAAGTGGCCTAGTGTAAGGGCTTCATAGTCATCTTCTCCAATCGATTGTTGGGTGATTGGCCTTGAATTCAAGACAGCTGCGATCTGGCATAGGAGGGCTTTCAATTCCTCATAGGTTAGGAGAGCATTGCCTACTTGACGCCGAAGATGGTGCTTGACTGCCCTAATTCCAGTCTCCCAGATGCTTCCGAAATGAGGTGCTGAGAGAGGTATAAAGTGCCAATTAATTTCATGATCCTTGGCAGATCCAATGACTTTCTCTTGATGAGCCTTTGATTTTAAAAGATTTCCAAGTTCTCTTAATTGGCGATTCGCTCCGACAAAATCTATGCCAATATCAGAGTAGATATTTGAAGAAAGGCCTCGACGCGAAGTGAATCGCTTAAGAGCAGCGATAAACTCCACTGTTGCTAGACTGCTAACCAGTTCCAAATGATATTCTTTTGTGGCTAAACATAAAAACAATGCAATATATGCCTTCCAGGTTTTTCCTCCTCGACCTTTCCAACTTCGGACCATAATAGGCCCTGCATAGTCGATGCCGGTGTTTTGAAAGGGTCGTGCTGGTTTCACCCTGACTGCGGCTAAATTTGCCATTTGCTGATGCTGAACTTCCGCTCTGTGACGTGTACAAGTGACGCAAGATAAGGTGATTTTGTTCACAGCATTCCGATAGCCAAGAATCCAGTAGTTCATCAGGACCAAGTTAATCAGTAGGCGCTGACCTGCATGAAAGTATCGTAAGTGTAGATCTAGTAACAGTAGTTTGGTGAAGGGGTGTGCTTTAGGTAAAATTGTGAGATGTTTGCGAGTGAATGCTATATTAGCTTCTTCAAGTCGTCCTCCAATTCGTAAAATTCCACACTGATCAATAAAAGGTGCTAATGAGGATAATTTATTCCTTTCCGGGAGCGATTGTTTGCGGCGAATAAACTTGAACTCATCGGCGAATGTATCCTGTTGAGCACGACGAATCCAAATATTCAGTGCATTTTGCAACTCTCGTAAAGACAGTGGTTCATAAATTCTTTGTGATTCCTTCTCTACTGTAGCATTATGCTGAAATAGTAGACAGAGTGCTGTTATTCGTTTAAGACGGGTAAGCGATGAATATCTCATTAAGAGATCTTGATTACCCTCTGAGTCATTTTAATATGAAACACATTTTTTTTTGTCTTTCTAACGTTGTTACTGGCATGTTGATATGTTCAGCTTGCTTTATTGGTTCCTGATGGAGAAATTTTTGTCCCTTCCACCAAATCTCGTGCATTAATAAACCTTTAGGGCTGAGACCTCTTGAGGCGCAATCTGCAGCATTTTGTGCAGATCTAACATGTCGCCATTTTCTGCGTGGTAATGTTGATAGAATTTCAGCAGAGCGGTTGGCAATAAAAGTTTCCCATCGTTTGGGGATGTCTGAGAGCCATGATAGTACAATGGTTGAATTTGTCCAACCGTAGCTTTCGATTTGTGGGAATTTTAGACCATCACGTACCTTGATAAGGAGTTTTGTAGATAAATGAGCAGCGACATAAATATCTGTTTGTAGAGCTTTAGCACCAATAGGATATTCATTGCCTTCATCTAATACCAGCTGGTGTAAGGTTCGAGTGGCTAGAAAGGGTGCCAGTGATGTACGATAGGTTACCGTTAATAATTTATAGGCCTTTACTGGTTGTGAATTTGAAGATCTCCAAAGAATTCTTTGAAACTTTGTATGACCGTCATTCATGCGTATTTGCGGGTACATTTTGGCAATATTAGCTGTGAATGCTATCTTATGGGTTCTGAATCTCATAAGGATCGTCACTTATTCATGCTGTATTATTGGACCAATCAAAAGTTTCTCATTTAGTGACAATCCTGTTGAAGTAGATTTTGAGGCATTGAATACCACGCGAAGTTTTGTATTGGAACTAGTGTCTTTTATGACTGCGTGATGAGGGACATAATAGCAGTCTGAATGAGGTTCCAACTCTGTTATAGGTCGCATGTGATTGAGGGTTAATTACTCGTCCATGAACATAGCGTATTGTTGTCTGAAGGATTCATCTTTGTCGAAGAGTTTCTCCATCATGTAAAGACTCCTTAATGCAGCTGCTCTTGATTCCCCAAGCTTCTCCGAGATTAATTGCGGCTTAAATGGCAGTTGTATAACATATCTTTCATCCAATTCTCTACGATGAGTTGATACATAATGGTTTTCACATAATACTTCATCTTCGGTTAACTGAGGTTCATTTATCTTCAGTTCATATAATTCCCAGAAGCGTTGAAGTAGATTGTCGAGATCTGTTTGTATGTGGAAACTGATGATTCCAATAGCTGGTTCACTGGTAGACTTTCCGCCAATTATATAACCGAATATTGTATTTTGAGCTATCAGCCCTGAGCCGAGAGCAATGCGATCGTCTTGCAATATGTTAAAAAAAATGTCAGAGCCAATAATTAGATCAATAGGGCCTGCATCGGAAAATGTCTCGTCAGCTAAGTTTAAATTGTTGATGTCCTTCAGGCTTTGGATATTGACCTTATATAGTGGGAGCAAATGAGTTAACTTAGACAGAATTAGGGCCATGACTTGCACTGATTCAGCGTTGATACGAGATTTTATAGATATGTTCACGCCACCGCGTGAATATTGACACTCCTTTGAACCCAGACCGCTTATTGGAGTGCGTCAATGCAGCATAAGAAACTGAAGCCGTTGAATATGAACTGGTTAAAAACTGGTTAGTTTTTGCTGTTCTTTTTCAACCTTAAATTGGGAGCAAAATTTAAGATGAAAATGTCATAAATAATTTTAATGCTTATATATTTATTTTTATTTTTTAAATATTTTTATTTTAGAATACTGTTTTTTATATTGATAACTTCTCTCTATTTATAAATACAGCTTTAAACATAGAGAATATTTTTAAATAAATTAATAAAATTAATAGAAGATTAAGCATCTATAATTTTATGAAAAGCTTCTTTTTTTATTTTTACTTCTGGCGTTTACTTTTGAAACTGAATAAAATCCTGACATGAACTAAACTTATTTTTTATTTACAAACTAAAGTGTCTTGATGTGAATATTTTAAAATATGGGTACAGTGGCGTGCGTCTGTGATTTAAAGCTTTTTAAAGTTTTCAAAGTGTTTTTAAATGTCAACTCAATTGATTTTTTTTACAGTCGGCTCGAATATTAGACCGACAATTTAAATTATTATTATTTTCAGTACAGGAAAATTGTAACACAATTATTAACAATAATTAATATGTAGCTTCCGCTACAAATACATGATTCTGTTATTAGCGTAGCCTGTTAGCCACAATCTAATAGAGCTCTGCATGGTTGCGGTTGATGCCTGCAATCGTCTATTAGTACTATAGCAGTAGGTAAAATGTTCACTATATTATTAGAGAACGATCGAAGATAAAGTGACATTGACGGTCATTGTATAGACTGTGATATGGATTCTTGCTCCGGTTCGTTATTACTGTCTGATTTTGACGAAGATACACTATCATGAATTAGTGTATGATGGCGCTCGTGACATATACGGTAAGAAGAAAATCGGCAATTTTTGGATTGATGACCACTTCGAAACCAATTTTGGCATAAAGCTTGCTTAGTTATAAAACTCTTCCTTAGCGATACATTTAGTTATATAAATTCTGGACATTTGTATAACGCGTGACTTCCCTTACATTTTACACATTCGGTTATCGATACTGCATATATTTGCTTTGAATCAGACCTATTTGATTTATGACTACGTTTTCGATTCAACTGTACAGATTAAAGCTCGAATTCGCGTTCATCTAAGAAATCCATAAGAGACTGAAAAGTTGGTCGATTCTCTGCTGATGACCTTCTGGCCCACAGCTGATACGTCCACTGATGCACCACTATGAAAATCAGCCAGCAATCCTATGAGCCAGTTGGTATTTTAAGAGCCTTTAGGGCACGAACAGATTCCTTGATGGAATTACATAGCTTCCTTATCGCGTTGGCAGAGGGTTGCTGCTGAATTGATGGTTGCTCCATTATATTTCTTAAATGAGCTTCGATGATGTACTTTTCCTTATTGTAGCGTGAATTTAATTCATTCCATGCTTCTAGATAATTTGCGTCACTGATCGTTAGATGCTGAAATAGTGATGCGGCTTCACCTCTGAGACTAGACTTTAAGAACTGAAATTTCGGTGCTGGCGAAAGTTTAGTACTATTGTGCACAAGAGAGGAAAACTGATCATGAAACGCTGGCCAATCTTCGTACTGTCCATAAAATACAGGAATATTAATTTTGGGTAATTGTAAATCTACAGATGCCCCCTGTAAGGTACAATTGTGGTTATTGAGAAATTCTGTGCCGGCTGGAATTGTAAGAGGAGAACTTGTCATCAATGGAGCCGAAGTAAGCGGTATAAATGTCTCCGCGGTTGACGCTGGTGTATAATTAGCCGCAGAGCTAAAGATTATGGATGTACTCGTGTAAATAGATACAGAGCTCTGGCCGACCTTAGCTAAGGAGATCGAGGAATGTATAGGTTGCGTCATTATTGAAGATGGAACTTCAACTTGGATGGTAGGACCTGGTTGGATACCAGGGCCATCCACACTGGTATTGATAGATGAAAGCGGCTGTGCTGATACCGTATTGGACCCAGTTACTAATTGTCGCAGCAAGGAATTGATTGTTGCTTGCTGTTCAGTGAATGTCTGTAAAATACTGCTGAAAACATCTACTTCTTCCCGTCGAACTATTTTCCTTGGATCGATGCTCATACTGGCTCTCTCAGAATTTAACAAAGCTAAGCATTGACTTTTAATTTCCAAGGTATTGTCTTCCATTTCCTACCGATAGGTATCATCATCCTCCATCTCATCAATCTGGTCTTGGGTTTTTTCAAAATTTGCGAAGAAAATTTCAAGTTTTTGTAGTTAACTTGCTCTAAATCGACAGTATCCGAGGGTTTTAACTCGGAGATATATTTTTCGATTCTGCTGATACTACCTTTTATCGAAGAGCGTTTTTTCTTAAGACTATCCATAACGAAAGTGGTACTTACTTGAGTGATTGATGTGTATAACAGAAATTCCCTATAGCGCTACCTACTCGTAATCCAATGTGAATGTTCTAATGTGATGACGTAACTAACTCATTTAATGAAAAGAGTCACAATTTCTAAGATTAATTTTGGATATTTGTGCAATTATTTTTAACCTCGGGAGCACACCACTTATTAATTCATTAGTGCAACAGGAATAAAATTAAATTGAGTTATCGTACGTTACTCTATTTTATAAGCACTGTACACAAGATTCTCTAGTCACCCGATCAGACACCCGTAGTTTTCAATAGTCAAACTGTTATACTCAAATAAACTCGATAATCACGCACATATGTCGGCCGTGTCCTTCAAATAATCAACATCCAACAATAAAATGAATAGTGAGTATTCTGTACAGATTCTATGTTCACTTGCGCACTGCATCTGTAGTTTACCGTTAGGCGCTGTTAATTTTCACTAAACTCGACACAAATTTTGATGCACTGGTGAATGGTGGTTAATTTTGGTAGCTCTTCTGTTCACTTGAGCTTGCTTGACATTCAACCGTACCACATTTAGATATTTCATAATTGCAATTGATATCACTTTGGTTATTATGAAAACTATGTGTAAAGTTAAACACTTTTTATACTTATGCACACGTATGTTATGCAGAAATTTATGGATTTGTATCCTTTTAGATTCACCGATCATGTACACTTGTAGTTTAAACTTCAGCTCTTGTATGAACTGATTATGCGATCTATTGTACTATGCATTAAGTGAAACGATACGAAGAAGAAAAAAACTGGCTACCACGACGATTAACAGGCGAATAATTTGCTCTGCGCGTATTGTCGGTGGGTAATTAAATGCTTTTTGTTTTTTTTTTACGAGAATAAAGCTGCGAACTGAACGTTTGTAACTTGCGAATTTATCCGGTTATAGAAGGACCAATGTGCTGAAAACGGAAAATATGTGGACTGTATACTATTATAGGCCGGTAAAAAAGAACACGTCCGCGTTGCTCAAACTATAACTTTATTCTGCCAAATCTGTAGTACAGAAATTCTCAGCCAAGATTGGCCCGTTATTGGTGATAACAATGATTAATAACTAACTACAGATATATGTACTTATACACTAACTTAAATAAGAAATTTCAGAGTTGTCGAAACTATAAACTGGTGGTTCACCGATTACACGAAATTCATACATCTGAAAGGCAAATTAATTGTTAATATCCTGTTTTGCCCCGGGATTTTTATTGTCACCATCGGCGGGAGACTAGGAGTGCTTGCAGTTTAGTGAAGTTCACTAGTACCCAAAATTTATTCATGCATTTAACAAAAATCAAAAATGTCTATTATCAAAATTTATTATTTAGTAAAACTTTCTCACAGGTATATACCTACATATAAAAAAAATGACAGATTATTATTAAAATTTATCCACATATCAAAAAATTCTTCACTGATATTCTTAAAAAAAATTACTCATGATAATTATTTTATTTTTTTGAAGTTACACTGAAGAATGAACAAAACTGTCTGCCCTTCTTGTGGTTTCACCCTAAAATTCCCTAATTTAGAAAATTCAATCACCTCGTGATTGGTGGAATTGGCCATACATATCGTTGAAGGGGAAAATGCATTGAACATTAAAGCCATGCGCTAGTGATTATGTACATAAACATGCGCCAACATGCGCCAGTGATTGGCTGAAAATTGAACATAATTCACAGCGGGGCGAGAATGAAACGACTTTATTTCAGTCGTAGATACATATCGTCGGCGATTGATAATTAGCTGAAGTTCATTAACGTGAAAGAGGTTTTTAGGGGAAACATTTCATTTAGAAAAATATGGAATGGCATGGATTGTCTGGATTATAGGCGAAGCGGGGAAAATGCATATTACGGTTGTACTCTTGAGTATAATCAGTACCTACATAGTTATGTACTCTGGAGAGCTATGGGGGTAGGCCATGGTTAAAAGTGGCTCGTGTTTCGTCCACTTGAATGAATAGTTGAAGGGCAAAGTAAAATTTTGTTGTTGACGTGAGAAATGCATTCGGGCAAAATTTATTGTTTAGGCATGCTGATTCGATTGATTTTAGCGGAAGATTTATATTGGATTTCTTGAACTGTTGGGAAAGATATTTTGAATTTTTTGTGCTTAGTCGAGTATTTGCTGATAGAAATATTGGTTCGGCGGAAATGGAATTATATTACGGGACGCATTTCCCATGCTCTTGAATATGGGTGCAATTATTTATTCGTTTTAAATTTATGATTATGCAGTGCGACACCACGGCGCCCTTATGAAATGTGTTTTAACATGAAATCTCTTTCAGTGATGATAAAGTACCAAAATCATGTTAGATTTTGAAATAGGGAGATCTTGGCACTTTCAGCATAATAGACAATGAGCCTGCTGTAGGCTCATGACAATCCCGGGCTACTCGGTTCTTGTACCGGCAGCAATAGCGACTAACAAATATTTTAAATAAAACGCAGCTGTTGTCCAAAAACGAATTTAAAATTTTAAAATTTAAGCACCTGTACTTCATAAAAAGTGCTGACTCAATTCACACTACATAGCTTTCCCAGTAAATTCTAGCAAATTCTACCTGGGATCATGTTGCGTCTGGCGATCGGTGAGAAAATTATGTGGCGTAACTTGAGTAATGCATTTGTGAATAAATACTAAATTTTACATCTAAATAAATGCCGGATTTGCAATTTGCAGTTTTGTATATTCCTCCCGCCTTGAGCTCTGGCTCAAAACAATAATCTTATGATCTATGGATGTACTGTGTTCATGTATACATGTATCAATTGATTCGAATTGAACTAGCTTAGATTGTTACTTAAGCCTATACGAAAATTTCAAATGTTGGTTGCGATACCGCTCTGGCTAATGGGTTATATTCTGTCTGCTTGGTGAATAGTGTTCTCTTCCTAGGTGCAGGTATTTCTTTTTGGGTTTGACAACCTTTAGCAGAATTTCTTAAGATGCGCTTGATTAACCAGTAGCCTCCGGATATGATGATGATGATTTGGCCAGTATATGCAACTGTATATTGATGAACGTCATGACTGGTGGTATGGGGTGGCAGCGTAGCATTTATGTTGAGATTCCTGATTCTCTCTCGTAGGTCTTCGATGTTTTTGCTTATGTTTTTTACTGTAGTTGGTTGGTAAGTTATTGGAGGAGGTGTAGTATTCAAATGGATGAAGTCGATAAGTTTCCTTAGTGGCGTAGATCCACCCTGTAAATGATTGGAAAAGACATTGTGCCCAAGAATATTGGTGTGTTCATCCCTTACTACACAATTTGACTGTAATATTATAATTCCAGATCCCTATATGGTTTTCTGTTCGACATTACCCTTACAAATGATGTTGATTGTGGCAGGAGTAGGTCTCACATATATCCATTTGTTGACAGTTAGCAGTTGAATCCACCGTGGTGTCTTACTAATAGCGGTGGCGGAAAAAGCGATCTTGAATGGTCCATGACTGAGAACACTGAGTTCACAGGAGCTAGTTTTTGCTCCCATATTGTAAATGGGGTGTTGTTGTTTACAAATGAATCCCCCGTCGTACGTAACGCAGCCCCTTAAATAATTCTGGGATAAGGGATAGTACTGATACCGATGTAGACTAATGATTAGGAGTTTTTCTATTGATCCTATCATCATGAGCTCGTTGTTTGCCAAAAATGGGATTGGTATTACATGTAGTAGTTCGAATTCGTCGTGCGAAAGCAGCGGGAGTTTTATACGAAATATCATCTGATCCATGCTTATTCGACTTTTGACACTCATCAAGCTGTATATATTTAACGGGCTATCTGGACGTGACGGTAATCGAAGGGTAGTAGGGATATTTTCTTTGATTAATGTGAGTTGTTAAGATAGTTGTTTTTGGCTTAATAACTGTGTTGCTCTTTGTTGATGCAACTCGGTGTTAAAGTTATGCAATTGGGCAATAGACTGATTGAGGTACCCACAATATTCAAAGCACCTGTCTTACTTAGTTCGTGGCCTACTCTGGTGTAAGAGTAACTCATTGTTGCTTGTGATTTCCTCCAATGTGGCTTTAAATTGTTCCATGATGGGGCCACACTGATCCCATTCCTCCATCAAGTTACAACCATCTTGGGGCCTTTCTACACCTCGGTTTATAGTATTTAACTCGGCCCATAATGTGCTAGTATTGTAGTAGATCACCAAGTTCCATTCATTTGAATATTCAGTTGAATATTCCCCAAATTTTCAAAATATAATCCTGGCGGCGGCGTTCGAACGGTTTGATCTGAATTTGTCCCATGATTGGCAAGATTAAACATGTAAGTAGGGTCAGACACATGGCTGTACCACCACGCAACGGTCTTTTAATTGCAGTTGAGGCGTCCGAATTCGTTTGATTGTTGCGCTTACTTGGCGATGTCGTCGATATATCATCTTCTCTCAATCTTTTTGTTGTTGTAGATTCTGCGCAGTCTGTCTCAAACTCTAAAGGTAAGGGAGCCAACTTATGTATAGGTCTTCTTATAACTCCCTTGGATGTTTTGATATCCGCAACTCGTACCAAACCATCTTCACCCTTGATGGCTCTTTCAATTCTTCCCAAATGCTATGCTGCAGGAGGGAGATTGTCTTCCATCACTATCACCATCATTCCGGGTTGTGCATTTGTACATTGTTGCTTCCACTTATAGCGATGCTGTAGTTCGCTGAGATACTCTCTGGACCATCTATACCAGAACTGGTTTTAAGATTGCTTCGATCTCAATCATTAGCGTTTCTAATTCTTTGTAGGTTATGTTGGCGGTTTCGAGGTTTGGTCGCAGTAGATGCTTGGCTGATTTAACAGCAGCTTCCCACAAGCCCCCAAAGTGTGGCGCTCTGAGCAGTATAAAATGAAACTCAAGAGCCCTAGTACTGCAAATACCCTGTATCTGTTCTTGTGAATTTTGATCATAGATACTGGTGCTCAATTCCTGGAGCTTGTTTTTGGCACCGACGAAATTCGTAGCATTGTCACACTAACTACATAACTTATCGATACTGGCGTATTTTTTGGTTCATTTTAATGAATTCCTTTCATGATTTACGCTGGTGTATTTATAAAAAAAAATTGGATTTATTTTGTTTTCATTGTTTTTTAAGGTGAAGGTGAGCTTGTTTTTGGTGCTTTCTCACCTTAAATGTCCACCAATCTTCAGCAAATCCTTTGTATTTTGCAAGGTTGACTTTTTTTTGTATACTCATTTATATTATAGCAGGTAAATTAGTCATAATATTGGGCTTCTTGTTTTTTGTTTGTTACAGTTTACATGTAAAGAATGACTTTATCATGTTCAATTGTAAGTGAATACAATTGCCCACCCTAAGGGATTTTTGTTTTAACAAGATAATGAAGATATAAGAAATGGCAATTATATATTATAATAAAGTACAACAGGTTTAGAACAAAAATAATAATTGTCGCGGAAAATTATTTTGAAATATTGTTTAAATTTTGAAAAAAATGTGTAAATGGCCATATTGTCAACACAGTATTGGTAATATGGGCATAATATGAAAAGGTCTGAAATTATTAAAAAATGATCTTGCAAGTAAAATATTTATTTTGAATATAATTAGTACATTATGGAAGAATAAGAAAGTAAAGATTTTACATGCTGACAATACGAGCATAACGTCCTAGCAATATGACCATGGGCTATTGGTGCATATGAAGTAAAAATTAAGTAAGATTTTGTTTTTATTTAATGTTTTACTGCAAATCAATAACCTTTTTCCACAATCTAAGCTTCAATACCGATGTATTGAATAAAAGACATTGCAAGACAATACCACTTTTTTTACTTACTTTTTTATAAAATACTTACCTCGTAAATATTAGGACGACGTCTTAAAAAAACAATTTTCGATGGAACTACTCGCTTTGCGTCACCTACTAATCCGATTTACAGTTCATATATTACAGTGGGATAATGGTAATCTAGCTTTTGACATTTTCCGTCATCTTACGTGAAATGACCAAACTGCGGCTAGTGGGCATATTGCCGACATGCTTATATTATATTCACATACCTTACTTGAGTTTTATTTGTTATTAGTTTGTTTATTTGTTGAATTCAAATATTTATATTCATTTGATCTATTCTAATGAATTTCATTTTTCCTTTCAGATCATCAGGGTTCTTCTGCACCTGTGGCACACTCCAGGTGTAGTAGGTATTGTGTATTGTTTTTATTTTTAATACGGTAAAATTTCCTCCTTTTCTTGTAGGTTCGTGAAACACAAATACTTGTTATTTGTTAAGTTGGTTAAAGGTATAGATTGCCATCGGTGCTTCTGTAGTTAAATCTGTTACTATATCAAAATGAATAGCCTTTGTCGTGAAGCTACAGATCAGAGCAACATAAGATTTTTGTGGTCGTTTTCCTCGAAGTTTGTAGTGCGTCCAACATGGTCCAAAAAAGTCGTCGCGCTGGCTGTACTCGATGTTCAGGAAGGTTTCCCATAAATTGTGATAACATTTTCGGCTTAATCCGCGCGCAGCGCACGCACCTCTGAACTATGGCTCGTGCGATACGTTTGGGCCAAAATCCTTGGCGGGTTATAGCTAGCAGTGCTTGCGGCGCGACATGAAGGTGCTTAATATGAAGATTGGTCATCGGTAGACGCGTGACGTTATGAGCGTATGGTATTAAAATCGGATGCTTAGCATCATATGACAAATTCGCGGCTTCCAGTCTTCTTCCAACGCGTAACAATCCGGCTTCATCTGAAAAGGACTAAGGCTACTTAATGGGCTGCAGGTGCTAATGTGGCCTGAATGTTCTAGTTCCTTTTGGTCAGTTGGAAACTCTTCGTCTTGTGCCTTTTTTATTATTACACTAAGCGCCTCATCTAATTCTATAGTGGTAGGTTGGCGATTTAGGCATCGATTGTCCTTTTTCTTGCTGGTGTTTAAGATGAATCTCCTAATATATGCGACTATCCTCTGCCATCTATCGAATGTATTTTGATGATCTATCAAATCCATAAAATGTGGAGTATCACTGACTGTTGCCACTATCGCCTTGATTTCCCTTTGTTCTAAGCTCGTCTGCGTGCGTTTGTAGGGTGCTGGCCATCCGTCTTCTGCGCCATGTAGAAACAGTGGGCCGTAAAACCATAATAAGTTGGACGCTAGCTTTTCTGGTGGGATTCCTCTCGACACGATGTCCGCTGGGTTGTGCCTAGACCCTACATGTCTCCATTGCTCTTGTGTGGTTAATTCATGTATTGTCGCAATTCTGTTGGGTACATGGCAGAGGCTGCTGCCGAGTTGATCCATGCAAGTACGATTTCTGAATCGGTCCAATAAAACGTTTTTACTTCCGGTAACTGCAGATCTCGAAGAACCCCGTGAACCAGTTCAGCCATTAGTTTTGCTGCACATAACTCAAGTCTGGGGACAATAAATGTCTTTAATGGTGCGACTCTGGATTTGGCGCACAGGAGGTTGACTCGTATTACCCCATCACTACCAATCGATCGTAAATAAACTGCGGCTCCGTAAGCCTTTTCTGAGGTGTCCGCAAAGGCATGTAATTGTATAGATTTTGCTAGTTCACCCTTGAAGATGTGTCTCGGGATTCTTATAACATCAAGGGTCTTAAGGTTATTCGGAAATTTCCATTTCGTATGCAGCTCCATTGGAAGGTCTGCGTGTCAATCTGGCTTTATTTGCCATAATTGTTGTAGGAAGATTTTTGCCATTACTACCACAGGACTCATAAAGCCCAGCGGATCAAATAAATGCGCAATATCAGACAGTACTATTCTTTTGGTTACTTTGTCACTCTCCAGCCAATGGCCTTTAACTCGTAGCTCGTCCATTTGAGGTGCCCAACTTAGTCCTAATGTATTGATCTTCTCATCACTATTGTCAAAAAGATCCAGTTGGATTGCGCGATCTTCGGAAGGGATAGTTTTCAGAAGTCCCTTGTGATTGGAGCAACATTTTCTCAGCTTAAAGCCTGCTGTTTGAAGGAGAGTGTTTAATTGGCCTTGCGCTTCTAATGCTTCATGAAGTCTATCGCAACCCGTCATTAAGTCATCCATATAAAAATGTCGCCTTAATATCGTTTCTCCCAGAGGCCACTGCTCGATTCCTTGTTCGGCGAGACGTTGTAGACATTTGGTTGCTAAGTATGGCGCGGAAGTCGTACCATAAGTAACTGTGCTCAGCTGATACGATCTGATTGGTTCCTTAGGACTTTCTCTCCAAAGCACTAATTGGTATTTCCGATCTTCTTCAGTCACCAAGATTTGCCGGTATATCTTCTCAATGTCAGCCGTGAAGACGTATAGTGGTAAGCGAAATCTTAATAGGGTGGTGAACAGGTGATCAGGTCATCCTGAATGGTGGAACCGTTGGTTAGCAGGTCGTTTAATGACACATTCGATGATGTCTTGGCAGAGGCATGAAAGACTTCCCTTAGTTTGGTCGTCGAACTGATGGGTTTTAAGATGTAGTGATGCGGCAGGAAGTAATTGGGCTTTGCAAATTCAGCAGGGCCCAGCTTACTCATGTGGTTCAAATGTAAATACTCCTTCATAAATTCGGTATACTGCGACTGTACTTCGGGATTCTTCGCAAGTCTTCGTTGTATGGCTAGAAGGCGACGAATTGCAATATCACTCGATTCTCCCAATCTACTGGGCTTTGCTTGGAATGGTAATCTAACCATAAATCGACCCTCTGCATTTATTTTAACTGCCTGATTAAAAAACGATTCACATTTCATCTCTTGTTGTGATAAATTTGATCGTGTTGAGTCTACTTCCTCTGTTTTCTAGAACCTTTCGACTGTCTTATTGAGGCCTTCTTCTTCTGAACATATGCCACAAGCAGCAATTGGGGAGTAGGTTTGATTCGTCCTTCCTGATACAATCCAGCCCAATATGGTATTTTGCAGCGTGGGTAAATTTGGACCCAGCTTTATTTCTCCTATGGGCAATGATGGATAGAAGAACTCTGCTCCAATAAGTAGATTAATTCTAGCTGGTCGATTGAACCCAGGATCAGCTAATTGGATGTTGTGTGGTATGGTCCATCTCGATACATCCAGTAACTCGCTTGGCTGATAAGATGTGATACGGTCGAGCACAAATGCCTCTATTCTGGTTGAGAACCCATTGACCCTTGAGTGTAGCTAAATGTTGACTCGTCTTTTACACTGCTGCTGACCCTTACCAATGCCTTGAATTCCTAAGAAAGCAGGGAAGGTCGCCTTCCCGAGTTTCTTGACTACCTTCTCCGTGATCAGGTTTACTTGTGAGCCGGAGTCAAGAATAGCTCGACATTCCACTACTCTTCCATTTTCGTCTATAAGCTCAGGTAGTGCAGTACCAAGCAGGATATATCCCTTGGATTGAGGTTCACCAAGGCCGTTAGACTCAATGGGGCTTCCGTAGCCGTCTTACTGGGTGGAGACCAGCTGGATTCTGCCAGTCTGATAGTTGGACCTATGTTAACCAACGTGTTATGCCTTTTGATACACTTATTACAACCCTTCAATGTGCATCGAGAAACATGGCGACCTTTTTTAAACAATTCTGGCATATGTTGTGCGCATTTATTAACATCAACCGATTATTCGCCATCATCTATGAAGAGGTTTGGCACCGGAAGAGTGGGTGACTGGCCTTGCAGGCTACACAACCTTGGCTTGGAGTAACCATCGATGTTAAGGTTGATGTTTTGAATAATACAGGTCTTCTAGTTCTTTCTTCCGCTCCTCTGCCCTTATTGCTCAAGGCCTCTAGCGACTGAAAACGCATTTCTAGGAAAGTTAGGAAATTCCTCATGGTCTGTAATTCCTTAGGATTCGATAGACCTTGTTCGTAAAGCGAGTGTGTAGTCCGATCCAGATTTTTGTACAAAATGTTTAGTAGATTTTAGTGGATCCCAATGGACTGTTTCTAGATCCAAGTTTTCTTACCCAAGTTAACACTGCTTGGTGGTGTCATGCATTGTTTTTATGAATGTGACTGACGGGCCTCTGTTGCACGTGACGGTTAATGCAGTAGTTTATTAATTAGTGATGTAGCCAATAGCCTGGGGTTCTCGTACCTTTCCTTCAGCATTTTCCATGCCGCAAGATAATTGTCTTCGAATAGGGTGAAATGTCGTAACAATTTTTCGGCCTCTCCTATTAAATACGTCTTGAGGTAGCATATCTTTTGGCATATAGCTATAGGTTGATTGTGTACTATTTGTGTGAATAAATCGACGAATTGGCGCCACTTGGAATAATCTCCATCGAACTTGGGTAGAGTTATCTTCGGTAATTTCAGCATTGTAGATGGATTAGCAGCGACTGTGGTCTGTGATTGCGCGTAACTGCTAACTGGTTGATGTAGCTCTTCTAGTTTGATTGAGAGCCGCATAATTAATTCTTGTACCCTCTCTTCTAATTGTATGTATTCTTCCAGGCTATATTCCATTAAGTAGGGTCAGTTGCAAATTCCCACAAATCATGGTTGTAGTTTACAATTTGAGCCCAGTATTTATTTACTGCTTTTATCTAGATCTCATAAAATGTTTTTGTTTCATCAGTGAAGTCGGTTTGCTCCAGGTTATCAAGGAGTCGAAGCAATGTTTGAGTTACCGCTTGTTGTCTTTTCCAAATTCTGATACCTTCGCAATCATTGGCCTTTGATAATACTGGATGGCTTTTGGATTCATAAGTTTTGGGTGTGGCCCCTTTAGTGCCCCAACGAACAATTCAACTTTTGTAAGAGCTGCAAGAGTATTCTCACAGCTTTTAATAAAACTTTACGTTTTATAACATCAGTGTTGATAACGTTCTTGGAGTTTTTATAAATCCTCTATAAAGCCAATTTGGGCACGCTGTATAAAGGCAATGGGAACCACTTTATAGAACCATAATACGATACTTAAGTTCCTCCGGGGAACGCTCTAGGAGCACATATAAAACATCTTATAAAACGAGTTTTTTGTAAAAGCGTGTTGTGTAAACATTCTAGCAGCGTTTATAAAGCTGCTTTATTATTGCTGTGAGAACGTTCTCCGTATTTACATACACATGTATTTCAAGTTTTAAATGTGTCTGTTAGACGTGGTTATTGTACTGTTAACAATATATGTGATTCCTTTCTCCTGTTGTAAAATATGCATACAAATAATTTTGCTGGTATGCGATATCATCCTATAAATGACCAAGTATTTATCTTTACAAGTTTAATCATATATGCCAAATATATTAGCATGTACTGAAATTGTCTACTTTAAAGTAAAATAAAGTTTACGCCAAATATATTCAATTAAATTTATTTCCAATCAAATTTTTCCGTAAAAGTTTTAAATATAGCTCGAAATAGTACAAAGCGCCTGTGAATTTGTGAAAATGTATAACATTCCTCTAAGGTCCGGTATAATTTGGATTATTAGATAATTTGATATTTTACTCTAAAAGTATTTTTTAAATTGTCAGAATAGACCGTTAATTTCTTTTTTTAGCATAAAATTCATATATGCACCAAATATATAGATTAAGCAAATACTAAATTTGTGCTTTCGCAAAATGGCGGCATTCGCAGCTTTATAATTTTTGAAACAAATTGCCGATGTTAAAACAACAATTTAGCTCTCTCCAGAGCAATAATAAAACAAAATAGTTTTTTCTAAAACTTCTATAAAACCATTAAATCAGATTTTCGTGCTTGAGAACTGATTAGTTACTCTGAGAACCTTAATAAAACCATGCAGCTCTTTTGCCTTTTTAGAATCCTTATAAAATACTTCAGCTTCCTTCATAACCTCTATAAAACGATAGAGCTATTTGGTTTCTTATCGAACTATTATAGAACTCCTAAAAAACATACTTATCTCTACCGGTAATATCCAAGTTTGACGTTCACCTTCTACGATCATATTGAATAACTATGTCGTTTAAAATTGTGCAAACAATCGAAAAAGGGTACTCAAACCCATGTCTCTGTATAGTGCCTTCAGCTTGGGAGACTGATAATCTGTTGCATTGGCCTAATAAACGCTCAAGCAATATTAACAAGCTAATCAGAGATAAGTACTCGCAGCCTCAGACTTACTGGTCCCAACAGGCTTACATAAAAAACGATGCAATATTCATAATAATGAAGATGCGACAGAGGAGCTAAATAAAATGACCGAAATTTCTGTGCAAAATCTGCAGTGAATAAAAAAATATTTTTGAGACAACAAATAGGGCGAACTCCACAAGTCAACTTGAATGAAGTTTTAGAAGCAGTAGGTATTATTTAAAAAAAACTAAATTATATTTCTCATATAGCAACAATATCAAAAGCAGCCCGCATGCAGTACCATCAATACATGTGATAGTTCTCCGTCAAGTATTGCAGTATCGCATCACTTGAACAGCTTAAACAGCTTGAGGAATTGCAGAAAAAACTATCAAATGAAGACTGTATGACGAAAATGGGGAAGATGTAAAAAAAAGAAGGATTACTATTTTCGTTTTTAAAATGTATATTTTCATGATTACAAATAATATAATAATAATACGTAAGTAAGTACATTAAGCTGTAGTTGATCCCAAACCTTCCAAACCCAATCAGCAGAAGATTGGGGTTCAAATAAATGGATAAGAAAATTGTTTTCTTGTTTATGTTAAATTAAGATGTAATCCCATGTGGATAAAGAATTATAATTTTAAGATAATATATAGGAATATATTTGTTTTGTTTTCTAAATAAAATGAAGTTTTTTCATATTAAAATTATTTTATAACGTATGAAGTAATGGTATAAATACAGTTTCTTCGTCATTGTATTGTACTGCTACTAATTTACGCTTGATGCTATTTACAGCATATTCCACTTCGCAAAATCCATTATCCACAAAAATTTCACTTTATAGCGTGAACGCGATAGGAAGAATATGCCAAAATGCGAAATAGTTTTATATGTATTGCTATGATTTTATAAAATTCTTCTCAGAAACTCTTTGAAACAAAATATTTCCCAAGTTTTAAAAAGGTTCCAATGATGCTTCAGGATAGCTAAATTGTTTTATAACTGCCACTTCTGCTACTGATTTGCTGTCGACAATAAACTGTTTTATAATGGCTCTCAATGCAGTTTTGGGAGGCTTGATGAAAGCTTTATACAACTTAATAGCATCCAGAGCCAAAGTGTTTTAATAGGGTTCAGATTAATGGCATTGCAGACCAATATAAAACCACTATATAACGAAGTAGCTCTCGAAGCCAAACAGCTTTATACCTAGTTCGGAAAGCATTCCTAACACTGCATTATAAAACATTTTAGTGTCAAAAACCAAAAAGCAAATCTTGTAACTTTTACAAAACAATTCAGTCACGTGAATCCATTATAAAGCCCTTTTAAAACACAGATCCAATTTTCGCAACCATATAGCTGCTAAAATTGTTCCTTGTGATGGTATCTGTTTTATCTGTATCTGACTTGCCAGCCCTTGCGCCAACAGGCAGATATCTCGATGATGGTTCTTTATTCGATTTAGACTACTGATGTTGACTGACAGTACTAGTGTTATTTGGCTCACTATTATTCGTACTGCATGGTGGTAATGCTACCCTCCCAGTATCGACTTGTTTAGCTGCCCCATTTAGGTCATCGCCTTCCTGGAATTGGTTTATTATTGTAGATAAATATTGCCTGAACTCTTCGTAGATTTTCTATCTTGTGGTAGAAATCCGTAGCAAAATATGCATGGTCTAGCGGCGGTGAAGGTAAGCCTTGGATCTCTTGGTCAGTAGCTTCAAAGCGTGACCATGCTGCATCCAGTCGTGCGAGTCTTCCTGTCCACAGAATCCTTCTTATAGTTGGCTAGAAAGTTTTGGATCTCCTTGCCCTGAATACCTTGGGTCGCAGCCAAAGGGTACATTGCCTTGTCAATCTGCGGTGGCATCCTTCTTGGTATAATGGCTCAGCAGACTGCCCTTTGCTTATATGGGATGTCTTCTATTGAGAGTGTTCGAGCGTGCTGTATCACGACGGGGTCACCAAATGTTAAAGCAAACTCTTTTGTTTGCCTGATAAAATTGGTAGGCTGAAGTGATTCACCTCAACCTTGATGCTGTGCATTCGGTGGTTCACCGATTACACGAAATTCATAAATCTGAAAGGCAAATTAATTGTTAATATCCCGAGCAACTCGGTTCTTGTACCGGCAGCAATAGCGACTAACAAATATTTTAAATAAAACGCAGCTATTGTCCAAAAACGAATGACAAATGTTATTCAATTTAATATCACTTATATATACAAGTTAAAATCTAAGCACCTGTACTTCATAAAAAGTGCTGACTCAATTCACACTACATAACTTTCCCAGCAGATTCTAGCAAGCTTGCTACCCAGGTAAAGTTTTGATAATTTAGCAGGGATCATGTTGCTTCTGGCGATCGGTGAGAAAATTATGTGGCGTAACTTGAGTAATGCATTTGTGAATAAATTCTAAATTTTGCATCTAAATAAATGCGGGACTTTTAATGTAATTTGCAGTTTTATGCAATCGCCTTCCGTACAAGTTAGCTCCCAAAGATAATGAACATTTAAAAACAAACTATTAAATCCAATGGAATGAAAGTTATTGTGAATTTTTGATAGCTCCGTCCTCGTCAAGCAATGGAACACGTACGTCAGTAGAGTTGCTCTATTACTTTGAAATAATTTCTTATATAAATAGATTTTAGAAATACTAGTTTTATGTATGTACTAACATTTATAATTTTATTACACATTTTATCTATTTGAATTTTGAGAGGCTCAATTGCCTGTAGTACAGTGAACAAGATTCACGTAGTTACATACTTGAATTCACGCAGTTTTCTAAGATAAGGTTCTCAAACTTTAGTCATACAATAAAAGGCTCAAGTGAATGTAGTGCAGTGAACAAGATTCACGTAGTTACATAATTGAATTCACGCAGTTTTCTAAGATTAGGTTGTCAAACTTTAGTCATACAATTTTGATAGGCTCAATTGCCAGTGTAGCGGTGTAAACCAAATTCACTTAGTTAAGTACGTGGTCCATACCACTATCCGACTAGTACATTACAAATTTAGTCAGATAACCTCGTTCTCATTATATCCTATTCTGTTCAATAATGAAACTTTGGTACAAAGAGGCGGAAGTTAACTATTTATAGAATAAGAAAAAATTAACTAACCAGTTTTATAGCTATCACACGCATGGGTGTTATTACTATTAACTCAGTCATCACCAAAGCTATGTATTAAACTTGTGAAGTAGCCTAAGTGGGAGACTTTCAGAAGGATTTTTTCACAGAGATCTCGCATCCAGCTGCAGAAAGCCTTCTCGAGGAATGGATAGATGGTGATAACTTTAGTAATTTTAAATTTCTGAAATGTCTGCGGGTGCTATAATTAAACCAAAAAAAAAAAGAAGACAAATCAATTCTAAACAGTTCTCCCCTTTGGGCACTGTCTGACGACATTTGTATTTATAATGTAAGGTTGTATGAAGTTGAACAAATTTAAGAGAAAAACACTTGACAATTTGTGTTTCATGATATAAGTATAGTTATCATTATTTTAATAGAATAAAATAATACCAAGCCGATGCGTTTCGTTCGGTTGTATTTGTTGTTAGCGATAAGACCATATCCTTGTCAGTTTCATTGACAGAGGGGTAGCAGTATACATATCAAATGTATTTAGGGATAGAAATAACTTAAGTTAGGTTAGGTAAGAGGGGTGCCGCTAGACAACCAGCCAGCTTCACTTAGACCTCCAACGGGTCCATTGTGCACCTAGACCTCATGGGATAACCCTTCAAGCCGCGGATTTATCCTGCTTTCCTTGGGAAACTCGGGATATATCCAGGATCTTTAACCTAGATCTATCCTGCCTCACTCAGAAAACTCAGGATGTCTCTGAACTTTACACTTTGAAGCTCCCCCAGACTTGAAAAGAAGTAGCTACCTAGTAGCCTACCTCTTTTATTCATCAGAGCGGGGCATTCGCAAAACACATGTTTGACGGATTCAATTTCCTCCGAGTCCCTCCAACTCCTGCAGAAATCGTTCGTCGCTATTCCCAGTCGTCTAGCATGGTCCCCTATGGCCCAGTCGGGATAGAAATAAGAACCAAACATTGTCCGCGAAAATAAGTTTAGTTGGATTGAGCAAAGAATACCACATTTGCTAATAAAAAATACTAGATTGGATAACATGAATCGGAAGTAGAGTTCTCATTTCCACTCACCCTCCTGGAACCCTCCTACCATGAAGGTTGACTAGGTCCGCTCTCGTCTTCTCATTTCAGGTCATCAACAGGGATACTGTATTATATCGCCCACAGTATCGCAGGGTGGTTGGGCAATGGCGGTGGAAGCAGAACACCTGCGCCTCCAGTTAGGTAAGTGGTAGTGCAAAGGTCCCTTCAGGACTGAATGTGTTCTACGTCCCTTAGTTTGGCAGGCACGATTTTTTTGTATATGGCTGGTAGCACAGCGGCAGGTTTTCGTGGAACCTCCCCACACTTTCAGCAATAGTAAAGAAGAGCTAGCGTGCCGCCTTGAAGTCAACGCTGTCCACCGAGTGGCCTGTCAGCGCATGCTGGCAGTCTGGAGTTCACGTCCAAGTCAATCACTCTGACATTGTTCCATAACAAAATGGCGCCCAACATGGGGCCACCTCAGTTGGACTTCGGTGGTCTAATTGTGACTTTTGCTGGGGACTGAGGCTTGTTGGGAGATGGTCATTTGGCAGTTTGCTAATTGACTGACCTCAAGCCTCATATCAAGTAGAAGTTACTTGCGGACCTGAGTCTGACTGGTTTTGTTATGATTTGAGTAGAGTAAAGTCTCGATATTTTGATAAAGTTTTCGCGAGATTTTGAATTTTGATTAAAGTAAAATTTTCGATTGTGATTTAGATTTTTTTATTGCGATTTTAGTAACGTAGAGTTTATGATATTGTCTTTTTATCTGCAGTTCGACTTTAGGTTTGGCTTTGGTCAAGCCTCAAATCGGAACAGTCGTCGAATTTTGTTTGATTTTTTTTTAAATTTTTTCGAATTGATCTTTCCCGCTGGCCTTCTGCTATGGAAATATTAGGTGGCCTCACAACTTTTTGTTTGTGTTCTCACGTGGTCGTGCCTTTGTTGGCCAACTGGCTGGACAGAGTCATGAGTCTGTGAGATGACATTTTGGCATTTTGCTAACTAGTTGACCAGATCCATGACTCTGCCCAACTGGAAGTTTAGTTAGACATGGCATCGAATGAAGGGGAAGGAAAGAGTTGTTGGTGGATAGAAGTGATGCTGGAGACCTTCAGTAATTAGGAGTTGGCATACTGCGAACTGCCTGGCTGAAGGATCTCTAGTAACATTTTCAGTCTCTGACATCTCCAACCCGACTTTTCCAAGATCTCTGTGAGAATTTCATTCTTTTCATGCACACATTCACACTACTTAACTTTACCGCATAATTTGTGATGTGATTGAGAGAAGTGGACCTGGAAAACTTTTGTGTTGAGAGTTATCTCTTGGAGAGAGCGGGGACACTTGTATGATAAATCTTTTTTCTAATTGTGTATTTCGAAAAGCTTGAGTTTAGCTCATAAATTTATTTGTAAGTACTAGATCCGTCGTAGTTTATAACATAATTTCGATACGGTAGATTACATTTATTTTAGTTTTGAAGAGTTTGTTTCTGCTATACGATCAAGTTTTCGTAATACTATTTCTGTTCTGTTGAGTTGCAATATTTGAGAGGGCTACTATGCGAACGCCACCTCCTGCGACTGAAGTCCCAGTACAGATGCCAGAACAGTGCTCCATCTGCCAAGATGGTAACTGGTCCTCCAGACGAAAACCTGTGACTACAATCTGTGGTCATGGGTTTCATAAAGCATGTTTGCGAGCGTGGATAGGAGAGCAAGCCAATTGCCCCAATTGACGATGCGCGCTCACACAGTATACCGGTGCGATCACGAAGGGGTACCACACTCGCATGCGAAGGCAGATCTTCCGCAACAGTCCTTGTACCTTGAAGTGTCTCAACCGATACTTCCACCTACCTAGATCCCATGATAATTCAAGAAGAAATAGTTTGTCACCTGTACCTTCGGGGCAGGGTCTCATAGACACGGATCTTATTATATCCAATCTTCGAACCCAGTTACAACCTTTGGTACAGGCAGAGATTACTCGAAGCATGAATGCTTTGCGTGCTGAGATCACAGACGTCAGACAGCGAGTCTCTGCTGTGATTCAGCAGGCGGATGTTTCCCGTCCACCACCACCACCTTTTGGAAATCGTATCCAAACGCCGAGATGTTTTTTGGAAAATCAGAGAGACCTGCGTAATCGACAGTCGTTCTAAGCTAAGCAAAACAGACCGTCATTTCCACCTGTTGCACTGTTAAAATGTGATGTCTTGTGCTTTGCTGAAACCTTGACTGACAGCTGACGCCCTGAAAATAAGAGAATCTGAAATGCTCAATTTTCTGAACTTTACCCAATTTCGTTCTTCCTCTTATAGAATCGAAATTGTGTACGTTCATAAATTAGAGCTTTGTTGATGACTACTCAGTGGTCACCTGTAATGAAACGATGAGTTGGCTTTCCAACGTCTACGCACTAGTGCAACTTCCTATAAGTTACTGCTAGTGTAAACGACTCTTGTGAAATAGTAACTCAAACACACTGAATCTGCAGCGTGTGGACTATAACAACGAGGTTTAAATAATCCACCTAAAAACTGCCACGTCTGGGTGAAGCGTGTGGTCTATAACAACGAAATTGAAATGATGCACCTAAAACCTGCCACGTCTGGGTGATGCGTGTAGCTTCCAATAAGCTCTCACGATACCAATGCCTACTGTCTAGTGTCAAACAACGTAGAAACCTAAAATGAAAACGATGGCCGAGCACAATCACACTTAGATGGCGGTAGTGTAGCGGTAAATGAAAGAATCATCCGGTTATTCATTCATTTAGATTTATTGAGCAAAAATTCTTTCTATTATTAAAATTAGACTAGTAAAAAAATAACTTCATAAAAAACTAACCTAATTGCAATTCAATTTAACTATTATATATTTTTCTAATTCTACTCAAATTTCTTAACTAGACTTATATTACTATTTAAAATTCCTTTCTATGTTTTGTAATTTATTTAATGCTGAAAATAAAAATGATCGTGAATCAATTCTCATGTGGTGTAAAGGTGACCCGTGTGGGCACAGTTTTATACCTTGATGAATTGATTAATTGACGAAAATTTATGAACAAACAACTGAAAACTCAAGAGAATTTTATTCAATAAATTTTTAGTATTTGGTGATGTTATTTTGTGTAATATGTCCAATAGACAATTGGCATGCAATCTTACACCTTAATACCCGTCACCTAACCAAAGATTTATATGAAAACAAAAAATACCTTGAATTCACTGTAAAATGTCGAAGAAAACCACGTCAAGATTGACTAACTCCCGAATTCCACAGGAAAACAAATTCTTTCCAGAAAAAAAGGGAAATAAACTAAAAAGGACAGAACTACTTTAAATTTGAAAACTGAAAAACAAAAGCTGACTTTAAATGTAATAGAAAATAAACGATGAAACCAAAAAAAAACTCTAAGTGAAAATGCTAATATAAGATAACAAAACAACCGAAGAAAAAACTACAAGTCCAAAATATATTATTAGGCACTGTTGATAAATTGTAAATTTGAGGATACTATGACTGGCTAGCATATGTATACTCCTTGACAATTTGTTGAAAATAGAAAATGAATGAACAAATGGCCTCCGTTTTATAGAAAAATTCGTTCCATTTTCGCTGTCTATAAAGTGAAATATTCGATATTTTCACTGAAAATGACAAAAAGTTGAATTTTTCTTGTAGTCAATCGATAGCAAATTTAACGATCTAAATTTTGATACCTTTGTCGTAAAAGTTGATTGTCAATTTGATGATTCTAATCAATTTTTTGTAATTTTTGGAACCTTTGCTATAAAAATGTCGATTCGTTACGTTTCATTTCGATGTAGCAGATTTTCCTCTCATTTGTAATAATTTTTTGTCTTCTTCCCACTGTGAGTCTCTTTCACACTCATTGTGGGAAATGTATAACTAAAAAATCGCGAATATCGCATTTCCCGTGGAAAATATCGCGAAACGAACGCGACCAGTGAAATCACGGTTCGATTTTACGTGATTTTGATATGTCAAACGTCGCAGTAGTATGAAGTTTCCGTTGTTTTGACACTTCCGCACGCGAGTGTCAAGTTATATTTTGAAGTGTTTTAAGTGTTTAAGAAGTGCTTTGCAGTGTTTTCATCACTTTGGAGATTCTTCTTAACATCAGGTAAGCATATTGTAACAGAATTACGAAAAGAAAAACTCACCTCCCGGTTCCCAGGCAACATCATTTACCTAGCTTGAATGTCCTCTGAGTTTCCGGACAGTATCACAATTCTCTAAATCACTGCGAAATATTCGTAAAATAAAATCGGCACCAGCAGCACATAAGATGACAACTTTCGGGAGAACAGCTAGAGAAATCTCTACTAATTGCATGGCAGCGACTTTCGTGATAGATTTCTTCAAGTTGATGCCATTCAAATGAATCCGATTCTGAATCCTCCGGAAATTTAATTATTCCAAAATTGAGTTGCTTTGCAACAGCAATCCATACTAAATTTCGTGACCAATCATTTCCTGATAATTCAAAACAATAAATTTGATCACTTAATCAGACTTGACACTTCGGTCAGCTGTCTCTTGTCAGAAGATAGACACCACACAATAGCAGAACCTCAAACCAGATTAAAGACACGTTCTTATGCTAATCCAAGTGCGTTATTACATTCCCGAATAGAATCTACTCCAATTCAGAGAACACTTCAACCGATGGTAATAGAGGGCAACCCACACGTACCAACACGAAGCCCGAATTTTTGTTGCACGTGTACTTAGACATGTCATCATAAATAGGAAGTCGAGTTTTAACATGTCTCAGATAAAAAATTAAAGCTTATTGAATTTAAAGAGCAAATATGAATTTAGACAAGAATAGAAAATTAAAGCTTATTGAATTTAAAGAGCAAATATAAATTTCGACAAATATGAAAAACTAAAGCTTACTGAACTTAAAGAGTAAATATAAATTTAGACAGATCTAAAAAATCAAAATTTATTGAATTTAAGAAACAAATATAAATTTTGACACTTGTGGAAATGAAAGTTTAGCGAAGTAATAAGCAAATATAAATTTAGACAGATATGAAGAATCACAGTTTATTGAATTTAAGAAACAAATATAAATTTTGACACTTATGAAAATGAAAGGCTAGCGAAGTAAAAAGCAAATATAAATTTAGACAGATCTGAAAAATCACAGTTTATTGAATTTAAGAAACATATATAAATTTTGACACTTGTGAAAATGATAGGCTAGCGAAGTAAAAAGCAAATATAAATTTAGACAGATATGAAGAATCAAAGTTTATTGAATTTAAGAAGCAAATATAAATTTAGACAAGTATGAAAAATTAAAGTTAATTGAATTAGAAGAGCAAGGTTTGACAAGTATAAAAAAGTAAAGCTTATGAAATCTAGAAGAGCAAATATAAACTTAGACAGATATGAAAAATTAAAGTTTATTGAATTTAAGAAGCAAATATAAATTTTGACACTGGTGAAAATGAAAGGTTAGCGAAGTGAAAAGCAAATATAAATATTGACAAGTATGAAAAATGAAAGTTTATTGAATTTGAAAAGCAAATATAAATTTTTAAAAGTACGGAAAATATAAAATCAGCAAGGCAAAATTATTTGTATTGGTACCAACCTGAAAAACTATTGAAATGAATTTTAACCACACTGTAAATCTTAGACTTAGATAAACCTAATTTAAAAATTGTTTGTATTGGTACCAACATGAAAATTATTGAAGTGAATTTTGGCACGCTGTAAATGTAAAATTAGATGAAACTTGTTCCAACATTAAAAAATTGTTAAAATGAAGCAAATTTGCATGATGTAAACTTTTAGAGATAGAGGTCGGCCTAAGTCAATTTTGGAAGAGAGGAAAAAAGAATTGTGTAATAGAATAAGTCCTAAGACCTAAAAAGAAATTAGTCGCCCAGTTATTTTGTTCTCAAACAAATTGTTCAAATTAAAAGTAAATATTTAAAAAAAAAAAAAATAAATAAAAACAGAACAAAAGAAAAGCAGTGTTTTAAGTAAAACTGAGAAAAGGAAGAACGAATCCCTTGAGATATAAAATTTTATTATATTCGCTAACTCACGTCTGCTAAAGTAGAAATTAACTGCTAAATTTTCTATAAAACAAGTTCAAACTACAAAATATCGTCTTAAATTTTCTTAAATTTGCTACGCAACATCTGCTATAGTGCAAATTAAATGCTAAATTTTCTATATTTGGCACGAAACAAGTTCAAACTACAAAATATCGTCTAAAATTTTATTATATTTGCTAACTAGCGTCTGCTATCATGCAAAT